>JAODTR010010642.1:0-28944 GCA_025399935.1 Amblyopsis rosae | reverse complement strand
CTGTGTTGGAGCAAGGCAACATCTAAAACATGCAGGGCACCGGTCCCCGAGGACCAGGGTTGGGGAACCCTGCTCTACAGTACTCTTCCCTTTCCATGCACGCTTGTGTTTCCAACACAACCCGTGGGCTAGTGCAGGAATCTTTGTTTTGAAATATAAAATGATGATGTCCATCATGCAGCAGCAAAACAGACGTTCCCCTCTTGTGTGTGTTTGCGTGCGTGTGTGTCAGGACTAAGAAGCTAATCGTAGACGTGATTCACGTCCAGCCTGGAGAGACGCTGCTGGAGACGTTGGAGACACCAGCCACTGCCGCACAGGTATATCGTCATATGCAGACGCATCACTTCCTCTGTGTGTGTGTGTGTGTGTGTGTGTGTGTGTCATGGACTGTTTGAATCGCTCTGCGTCTTTGGCTTGTCAAGGAGTTGGAGCACTCTCAGATCGTGGAGCATCGTGCGGCGCAGGACGCCCAGCTGCCGGAGGGCCTGAAGACCAGCCAGGTGGTGCTAGAGGACAGCCAGCTGCCCCTGGAGCAGAAGAAGAGGAAGATCCTCAGGAACCTGCGCACCCTGGAGCAGGCGGGCCTCGTTAGCGCCGCTAACAATTACCAGGACCTCATCAATGACATATCCAAGGTAGGGCCCTGTCATCCAACATTGCCTACAGTAGGCTATGCTAGCAGTATGCTGGCAGCGTTACTGTAGTGTTCCATGTTTTTGGACATAATAATGGACCTTTACGTTTAACAGAGTACATTTAATACACTCGATACACTGTACAAGATTACGTGCCTTGGGCCACGCCTCAACCATGACTGCGTGTTTCCACTGTAGGACATCCGCTACCAGAGACGCTACAGACAGAGGAGAAAGGCAGAGCTTGTGAAGCTCCAGCAGACACTGACGGCACTCAACTCCAAGACGGTCTTTTACCAGGACCAGATGAACTATTACGACACCTACATCAAGACGTGCCTGGATAACCTCAACAGGAAGTATGTCACAGTGTCTGAAATGTTTTAGGCACAAGTGAACATCTGTACTGTGTACATGCAGATGGGAACACATGTAGTTTACATAGGTAATAAAACATTTACATTATGGTAAGGTATGTGCATTCTCTTCCAGACAAATGTACAGGTTTGTCTGGAAATGCCCATGTGGTTGAAGCTACAAATTTCTGTACAACACATTTTTTTGGCTTGAAATGCATGCGCCTGAATGGATTGCACTCTTCTCTACCTTTTCGGCTCAGGGGGGTTGGGCAGTGTTCTGGAGACACATATGGTGCAAGCATTGTGTCCCGACACTCACTCGGATAATCAATGGTATGGACGTACACGTTTCCTTCTGTTGTGTTTTCAGGAATTCCCGTCGGTCCATCAAACTAGACAGCAAAGCGGAGGAGAGGGGCAGTAAGAAATTGAAGCAGGCTTCGCTGAAGTACACGGCTGCCAGGTTGCATGAGAAGGGAGTCATCCTAGAGATAGAGGGTCTGCAGACCAACCAGTGAGTCTGGCTGGTGGCTGCTGAGAAGGCTGCTTAGCACAGGATGCACAGGCATAAGGCCAAGACATATTTCACCATGCAATGTAACGATTACCATGGAAACGCAGGCAATTCAGTCGAATCACAATTTTCCTTAATTCCTTTATTTGATTCTAATTTAATGTATTTGTTTTTTAACACTGAATGTCAGATACAATTAAAATGTAGGATTATGATTGGGCTTCACTGTGGTGGTGTAAATTGCAGGGACACTATCAATATTCAACCTTTTTTATAACCTTTACATTGATGATTCGCCAAGCCCAAACTTGAAAAGGTGCTTTCTCCATAAAAATAATGATAAATATGTTGTTGACGGTAAATTTCAATTTTGCCAAATACCAAAAGTGCAAAAATGTATTCCCATACCGAACTGTAAGATAATGATCCTCTCTGCCTGTCAGTTAATTTGTGTTCTAATATGGTGTATTTTTGCTCTCCCAGGTTTAAAAATGTCATGTTTGACATCTCACCCAGTGAAGAAGTGGGAGACTTTGAGGTGAAGGCCAAGTTTATGGGTGTTGAAATGGAAAAGGTCCAGCTTCATTTCCAGGTATGGTGGCTCACTGTTGTGGGTATTGACCATGAATCTAGCTCTTTAGTTTGCACAGTAGTACATACAGCACATAACATGTCTTTATGTGTCTAGGATCTCCTACAGCTGCAGTATGACGGTGTGTCCGTCATGAAGATGTTTGACAAGGCCAAGGTCAATGTTAACCTGCTAATATTCCTCCTTAACAAGAAGTTCTATGGAAAGTGAAGAAGGATAAAGAAGATAATGCACTGTAACTAGAAATAATGAAAGGATCACCGGGATGGAAGGATGTTGTGAAGGCATTGTGCCTCTTTACAATACATCATCTGTAGAAGGAGTATCCCACCAAAAGGACCTGTGGTCTATCTCATCACTTAGCAACTGTACCTGCTCATGTACCTGGTCATCCTTGTAATTGTACTGCATGCCAGGTTTGGATATACAAGTGTCTTGTCTTGTAAATTCTAGGGAGAACATTGCATTTGCAATGTGCAGCTCTCTAACGTATTTTATCCAACACAACAATCTTAGGACCAGTGAAAGGATATCCAGTTTCATTGAATGCTGATTTTAAATGATCTCCTTGAACAAAGTGAAGCATTTAGACTTTCTGGTTTATTTTATTGTCTGACTACATATACTTGTTCTGCTTGTTTGTTTATATTCTGGTTTCCCAGGGTGATTGTAAATGTAATCTATTTTAAGAATAATACTGTAATTGCATTTAGGTTTTTATATGTAGAAGATACTCAGAAACACATAATTTTTTTTTAATTGCATAAAAGTTTGAAAAACTTTATTGAAATTTTAAGCTTTGGTAGTTTACTATATGAATATGGAATATAGGGGGGGGGGGGTGCAGCCTAGCAGGGTATGTAGGCTACTGCTAAAGTCTCATAGGTTAAGTGCCTTTTAATAATAAAAATGTACACAACGTTTAAAAAATTTTAAAGATACAATTGGAAATATATTTCTAATTAAATGTTATCAAAGAAATGAAATATTTAAATGCTGTAATGATGAGTTTAATAAATTATAAATGGAAAATGTCTTCCTACATTTGTTTACAAATATTTATATCGAGACTTGACACTATTATTCAGAAAATTCTATATTTTTAAAAGCCTGTTATCATTGACACTATAGCATACAGTAGGCTGTATATTGTCAAGACATCAATTACCCCTCAGTTTTATTACTGATGGGAGGAGTGTATTGCACGGTTAAGAAAGTTTGTCTAGCTGACAGTTAATTCAGTGTAGTTTAGGAGCAACCAGATAATCCTAGCACATTTTTGGATTTTACATTTTAAACATTTTCCCAGACATGGCTTACTTAATAGTGTTTGTGTCTATATGTTCTCTTCAAGGGTCAGCATTATTTCACAACAATGGTAAGTTGAATGCACACATTTATTTATTTTTTCTTTGTTCCTTCAAGTACGATTTAGCCTATTTTAATTAAATAATCAAAACAATGAACGTCGTAGCAATTGTTTACGTCCTATAGGCATATGCAATTTGTATATTCTATATTGACGGTATAGTGTGCAATTAAATACATTGACTAGTTTTATTTAAGTAGCCAGCTCACCGCAGTTAGTGCTTTGACCTACAGACTTGTTATTATAATACATGTTTAGGTTATTCCATGATTTGATATATCAGACTATTCAATGATTGAATATGGTGTAATATTGGGCGTACATAAAAGTTACTTTGCTATAACAACTTATCAATATGTGGATACTACTGTAGGCCTAATGAATGAATATCATTGGCTCATAGGCTCCTCATGGCCCCACCTGAGGACATTTTCTGCCCAAGTGGTGACTGATGAAGATGAAGTAGACTATCTTGACCTGTCTGTGCTGGATGATAAGGAGTCTGGTTCAGGGATGGAGCAGCTCCCGGTTAAGAAGCACCATCACCATCCTCCCCCCAAGAAGCGCTACCACGTCTCAGCTGAAGTCCGAGACTTCCTCCAGGGTCGCCTGGCGACAGCCTTCATCCCGACCGTTTACACCTTGGTCTTTGTCATCAGCGTGCCCCTCAACCTCATCGCCGTGGTGATGTTCGCGCGTCGAATCCGTCCCAAGAAGCCGGCGGTGATCTACATGCTGAACCTGGCCTGCGCCGACCTCTTGTTCGCGCTCTTCCTCCCTTTCAAGATCGCCTACCATTTCCACGGCAACGACTGGATCTACGGCTCCTTCATGTGCCGGCTGGTGACGGCCGCCTTCTACTGCAACATGTACTGCTCCGTGCTCCTCATGACGTGCATCAGCGTGGACCGCTTCCTGGCCGTGGTCTACCCCATGGACTCTCTGACGTGGCGCAGCCCCGGCACGGCCTGCGCACTGTGTGCTGCCATGTGGCTGTTGGCCCTGGCCGGGGTGGCCCCTCTGCTGGCCTCGGGACAGACGCTCCACCTGGCCGACCTGGACGTCACCACCTGCCACGACGTGCAGGACGCGGAGCAGCTGCAGGCCTACTACGTCTACTTCTTCCCCGTCTACTGCTCAGTCTTCTTCTTCGTCCCGCTGGTGTTCACCGCCGTGTGCTACGCCCGCATCGTGCAAGCGCTGGCGGCCGCCAACGTGGAGAACCGCTCCAGGAAGACGCGGGCGGTGGTGATGGCCGTGGCGGTGCTGGTGGTGTTCGTGGCGTGCTTCACCCCGACCAACGTCATCCTGATCGCCCACTACGTGCGGCTGGCCCGCGGAGGGAGCGACGGCTCCTACATGGCCTATCTGCTCTCCATGTGTGTGGGAACCCTCAGCTGCTGCCTGGACCCGGTCATATACTACTTCGGCTCGTCTCAGTGCCAGAGGCAGGTGGCGGCGCTGCTCGGGTGCGCGGCTCTGTCCAGAGACGAGAGCGGCTCGCAGACCGGCAGCACTAGGACAAGCGGGCGGCCGGACAACGCCGGGTCCAGTAGGATGGAGAGTCTCCAGAGCACCCTGGGAAGCCACTACAGAAAGCTGATGTCTTAAGCACGTGTGCTGTTGTCAAGGTAGCCTGGTTATGTGCACAGGTTGGCCTGTTTTGCCAAGAAGTCTTATAAAGAGATATTGGGGGCGAGGGGCGTTATCTTTTGGTTCTCTAATAGCTTGTAGGCCTTGTAAGGCTCACCTGTAGGGCTACAGACTTGATTGTGTATACAGTTCACTTCTAGTGAGAGTTTTTCCTTTGGAGATGGACTGTGCACATTGTTATTTACACTTCTGAATTCATGTTTGTTTTATCATGGTTCACGTTATTATTATGACTGTTGTTCTCTAGCACCACATAAGGGACTACAATATAAAGACACATTTAAAGGGGGAAATCCCCATTGTCTGTCTGGGAAACCAGACCAATATATCCTTCATAGAACGGCACTCATTATGTTCAATGTTCAAATGCTTTTTATTATTTTTTATTTGAATTGTAGCAAGCAACAATATTTTTATAATATTGTTTTATGCTTAAGATAAACATGTTGCTAGTAACCAGTATACACAGATTATTCAGACATGATATTAAAGTACATCGTACACAACTAATTCAAGCCTCTGTTTGGGTCTTGCTTTCCTTGTCTGGGCAAAGCTCTGAATAGATATAAAATAAGTACAATATAAGTAAAACAAGATACAAATAAATGTTCTGTACTTAATAATGTAGATACATGTTATAATGTAGATACACATGTTTTATTAATGTAGATATTGTGGTAATAATGGTATCAGGGATATATGTTCTGTAATTGCCCTTCTAATCGTGATGGAGCAGTTATTTCTGTTTTGTTCTGAGGGAATGTGTAACCACTGTGAGACAACACCACGGTGTGGTCAATTGTGTAACTTCTGTGCTAGGAGGTTAGACATGTAGATTGTTTCATATCAAATAAACAATTCATGTAAAAAAATCAAAATGAGTATAATGAAGTATAAAATACTGTAGGATTACTAACCTGTTTTGCCATCATAAATATGAATGTCCTCAGGGAAGTTCAAGCATCTAACCTGTTTCTTGAACATTTCAACATCTGTGGAATCAATTTTCCCTGTCCTTGCTGAAATGAGTTGATAAAGCACTCATTATTGATGCAGCTTATAACAGGACATTGATTGCTAATATAAATATAATAAATAAATTGTGTAAGTATTTGACTTTGATAAGGGCTAAACTTACTAAACAACAGGATATAACTCCCAGTGACATCCCCATTCCAAAAAGTATCTTTCCACAACAGGCAGTCCGTGCAGGTTTGTAGAAGATACCCTTTGTGGTCTGACAAATTCTCTAAATAAAACGTAAAAAAAAAAAAAGCATTTGGGTAACATTATTTATTATTACAATGCTGTAACTATGGCTACTGTAGGCTGTTGTTTTTCCACGATTCCAGCCAGTGTAGAACTACTCCATACAGTAATAGACATGAATACACATACTGATTACTTACTGCGAAATGTAGCAACCATTCCTGAGACTGTTGCATTTACCTCACCGAAGATGCATCTATTGCTAAGAAACATGACACACATATTAAGTTAGATTTCAGATGGATGTTTCTTTTCTAACAAGCATTTTTGACAGTAATTAACAATAAAGACTTACAAGCAGTAATCTCCCCATTTTAAAGTCACTGTTACATTGTCATAGGAAGACAACCGTATCCATGAGCTTTTTAGTGAGCCCAGTGCCTTGTGGTAAGGCTTAGGGTCACCAGTCCCCATCACATACACCCATCTTCCAAATACCTAAAACACAACCAAATATTAAACTTACCTTTGCTCCCAGCAACAACAATCTTGAGAACCATTTATTAATTAATATAAATGAAAATGCACATTTAAATAGAACAGAGAACTGAAAGATACAACATTATTAAACATATATTTATTCTATCTTCATATAAGCAAATAGTCATCATAGAATATTTAAAAGTGTTTACCTGACTGGGGTCATCTGGCATTAAAGGTTTAACCAGATCCTGACAGTCTGGCGCTAATGCAACACTGAGTCCAGTGAGAGCCAAGAGTGATACAACAACATAAAACACAGCCATCTTTACGTAGTAATAAGCTATGGAGACAGAGTGAAGGACCAGAGGCACTGTGAAGGATATCACAGAAGGCACAACAGAAATCCTCCAAACCAGAGTGGTTTTCCCTTCCTATTCCTCGGCTTTTACACAAAAAGTTGGTGTGCAGGCATTAGCAAGAGAAGCGGTAGCTTGTTTAATTATACTGAGGTGCCTCCAGAGGCATTTTAATGAGCAGGGACATTTCTTTTCATTCACTGCTGAATAGCTGTATCCTGTCCTAATGCTGTTCTACTTGAATGAAGTGAACTCAGCCATAAGGTCTTGTCTGTGTTTGTGAAGGAGTTTGGAACAAGGTAGACTATTAGACTCTGTTGGTAATCTTACTTTGGTAATGCTGGGGTCTTAAAGGAAATAGTTTGTATATTTGATAAACTGTGTAAAGTATGAATAAGCCTGGCGACCCCAAGTTAAAAAAAAAGATATAACTAGATACTATACAGTAGTGTACTTAATAGAGCACAGAGTTATTACCATTTCTATTTTTTATTGTATTTCGTACTTGATTACCGTTTTATCACTGTTAACAACAACCAACCCAATGTGTATGTTATTAACATGAAAATGAGAGATTCCACTCTATATAGCCATTTCTTTCAAAACAAGCCATGAGCTACATGACATATGTCCTGCTATTGTTAAATGGTATCATGGTAACCCAGAAACAGCATACTGCACAATTCATCAAGCAGTACATGCATTGACTGTAAATCTAACATGACAATTTTTCATTTTTTTTATTTATTTAACAGAATGACAACCCATATATTTCTACTTCATAGCTGATTCTATTATCTATTACTGTATGGATATGTTAAGCAAGGCTGGTTGTGGTCTGTGTAGTTGTTGAATTATATGTTGTCGCTCTATCATCCGCACAAAGGTCTAAAAAGTAAATAAATACATACAATTAGGGAAGGGGCATATGTACTGTATATAATATATAAACATAACATGAGTTAATCATATATGCCTAAACTAGGACCTTGTCTAACCTGTATCTCCAAAGTGATATTCAGGTAGAAAGTTGAGACACTCTGCTTGCTTCTTAAAGGTTTCTAATTCAGAAGCCTCCAATTTTCCAGTCCTGGCTGTACAGGGAGAAGATTGAGAGTATAATCAGAAATCATAAAATGACAAGTTAAGTGTAATTGGATACAATCATATGTGCATGGCATAGCACCCTGTAGCATAGGAGACATACAGGACCAGGTCTAATGATGACGGTACTAGGAATGGTACTCACTGAAGAGGAAAAGGTATCTGCCCTTGGTTTCTCCATCACTTAGGAGGGTGGTGTCTTCAGACAGCAAGCAGTCAGAGCATGTATCATAGTACTTCCCATCATGATATGAAGTGTGACCATTAATGTTAACTGGGAAATATAATAATAATAAAGTAGTTAGACAAATTGATCGAACAAACAAAAGTAGAAACAATTTAGTAAATTGTTTCATACTTCTATTGTTACACTATTAAGAGAATACGCATCAAAGGGATTAGCCAATATAACTGTATAAAATATGAAAAACACTCAAAGTGTAATCAACTAAAGTAATTTATCAAACAGTAGGCTACATACAAATGGTGTGGCTGGTCATTCCTGAGATAGTGGCATTGGCAAGACCCTGGAGGCATTGGCCCCCTTTTCTTTCAAACATAAAAACACCACAAGAAAACATCAGATGTTAGTGTCTATATTACAGGCCTACCATACAATACAATACAGCAAAGTCCTCATAAGTAAAGCTATCAGGAATATCAATGTATTACAGGCGGTCTGCCCAGTAGATGTTGATGACTCCAGAGTCTGATGAGGCCGACTTCTCCACCCAGGAACTCTGAACTGACACAAGGTCAGCCTTCAAACCGGGAGTGTCCCAAGACCCCACATGAAGCACCCACTTCCCATATATCTGCATTGGATGTAAATGAAGGAACCATTCAAGTCACTGTAGCTGTCATTGGTTTTCCCAGCCATCGTTCACAGGCACATTGTATCCATTGGTCCTTCACTTGTCTATCTGTCCACTACTTATGACTACTTTTCTCTCCTTCTCTGCAGAAAACATGTTGAAAATGTGTTACTGTTTTCTATTCAAACACACACACAGTATTATTGCGCACTTCTTCAAGTACAGTAAGTAAGTAAAGCATTTGTGCATTTGCATTTACTGTTGTTCAAGCTATTAAAACCCAAACCAAAAACAATTAACCCCGCTTATCATGTGACTCACTGTACATAAATGTACATTAAACTAACATTATCATTCTCTAAGATAGCACTAGTATACTTACAGGGCTGTGGCTGTCCAGCACTAGCGGTTTAACCAGCTCGGTACAGTTTGGTTGAGCTGCAAAGCTCAGGGTGGAGAGAGCCAGCAGGACTACAACAAGCTGTGCAGCCATGGCTTGAGAGTGTGTGCAGTCAGAAACCAACACTGTGATCTTGGCAAAGTCAGCTTCCTCAAAGGCGACCAAGGAGGTGTTACGTAACAGTGGGCTGGGCCACACACAAACAAAAACACTCAACTAGCGAAATACACACAAACCAGAGCTGACTTCTCACTTTAGCATTTCATGAACCATGGTCAAGAATGGAATGGTTCTTTGCTCAGCACCCTCCTTGAAAATTACTTATTTTATTATAATGTGATAGCATAACTATATAAACTATCAAAACAACAAATGATACCTGAAAAATCAATTTGACTTAATCATTGGTTTACAATAGCATTTACGTTTAGCTTTCTGAGATGGTAAAAGTAAGCTCTCCATAAATGCATTTCCCATCTCTAAGAAATATACATTTACGTAAAAATTATATAAAATTAGATTATTAAAATTAGATATTAGTTAATTATTATAGATTATTAGTGAATTTCAGGAGATGCAGAGTTTTCTGCTATTGGTGTGATTTCTACAGGTTAGCTGTCTGGTGTGAGGTGTGCTTAGGACAGAAGGTATCATTAATATCAATAGAAAAGTGTTAACACTGCAGTGAAGTTACTGGTCAGGGTACACAACATGTACAGAAGAAATGATTCTGGAAACATTCTGGCAACCAAAATACAACCACAGAATAGATAAGTACTAGTTAATTCAGTTACAGAAATATGCCATGGGCTGATGGACTAGCTAAATCACTACTCAATAAGATGTGTCTCTTATTATATAGTTGTGATTTAGTGGTTGGCAAATACCCTAACACACACACTAAACATGTATTGTATATGCAGTAGACATAATGTACATACAGGTTTCACAATAAGAACTGACACTAAGAGTAAGGGAAGATAAGATTTTTTTATACCAGCATATTCAAAATCCATGTAGTACTTCTCAGCATATTTACAAAAACATAGTACAAGGTACAAATTAAAAAGAGAAAACACATCACAAATGTAATCTCACATACGGCAACAAAACAGGAAAATATTTTCAATGCAAATGTACAAATGAAAGACATTGTGTCCCCACTATGGCTTTAAACTAACAGTTAAAAATATGTTTGGTTGTGATACAGTGTCCATACCTCCCTTTATTATATATAATAATAATAATCATAATTTCAAATAGACTACACATATGAGACAGGAGTTTCTGTTAACTGTACACTTCGCTGCAACATAGTAAAAGAAAATGTTAACAAGCATAATGTCCTTTTATACATAATAATACATCGTGGGCAGTGAAACATATTTAAAACATTGGTAAAAACAAAGCAATTTTACCTCCCTGTCCCAAATAACTCTTTTTCACAAATCACAACAAAATCACAGTTTATCCGGATGACAGAATAAATTAAGAGCACAAGACCAGTACTTGTTTGTGATGTAATGGCTACCTCCCTCTCTCTCTCTTTCTCTGCTTACCACAGCTCCTGGTGTATTGGGTGCTACAGTAGATCATTTTAATGAATTCAATTCTGACTTTTAATTATCTATTTTACAACAGTTGATGTAGGCAAAAAAGAAAACATTACATTGACCGTCGATCAAGTGCTAACACGCTAAGTTGTACACAGCAGATAAAGCCTTGTTTTCACTTTTGCTCTGTGAAAATGTAAATAAAATAACATCTGCATTAGGAGAATGCGTCACATGTCGACCTTTTAAGTCCTTCTTTCATACTCTCCCTCCTATCAATTTTAAACATAGATTTCTAGATTCACTGATAGTCTAAGTTTGTTTGTAACAAACACATTTTTTTATAGCTTGCAAGCCTGCCATAATCATAAAATGACCTATTTATCAAATTAACACCAAAACAAAGAGCTGCTAAACACACAAAGAAATGTATAGAAATACTTTTTTTTTTACAGTATCTCTGTATATTTGCTCTCATTTCTCTCTACTGCATTACTACAGTGGAGTGAAAATCCTCATGTTGAATTGTACTAACAACTCTAAGTGAGATGTGACATGACAGCTGACAGTTAGCACACCTGTTACAGTATGTAAAAATATATTTGACAATAACTGATCTAATCTAAAATGAGTGTGGTGAAATAGCTGTGACATTTCTCTGATATCATGTGGTAGATGTAGCGTTGATCCACTAAACAATAATGTTGTCAAACAAAACATTTTAGAAAATAAAAGGTTGGCTTCCCGTGATGGTTTTCCATTAGACTGAAGTGTGTCCTCTGAAAAAAAGTGTCTTCTTGTATTCATTTCAGGGCAATTAAGGTGCTGGCCTTTTCATGAGACGTTTATTTGCACATCAGAATATATTAAAACAGTCAGAAACATACAGCATGTCAATAGATGGCTTTCCTACTGTGTGTTAGGTCCCTTATACAGTCTCGAGACTATTTGGTCACGAGTTGCAGAGGAAAAGCCTTTGAACGCCACCGCCACCACTTTGACAGGAGAAGAAATGGGAGAATGAGACGCAGGCTGAAACCAGGAAGGGTAGAACAACGTGGGGGGGGGGGGGGGCATTTGTCCTGGTTGGTTATGCAGAGGAAGAGTTACTGGTCTAGATGTCTAGATGTCATCCCATTCCGTCTCTCTGCGCTGACCCACACCAACTGACTGGCCAACAAGGCATTTCCTGAATCCATCACACACTCATCGTCATATTTGGAGAATACTGCAGAGAAAACACCAACAGATAGAAATAATTACTGTAAGACACTAACTGCTAGACCAGAAAGAAAAACAATATAACACAATCAGTTATTATCAACCCACAATCTGAAATACTGTCTGTAGGGGGTGGACAGGGGACTCACACTCTCGTTCTGGAAAGGGTTCAGGAAGTTTCCTCCCATCTCTCCGTCCTCTCTGGGTGTCCCAGGCTGGTTACTCATACTGAGGTTTCCAGGAGAGTTCTGCAGAAGTTACAACAATAACTATACACACACCCCATAGACTCAAACAGATACAAGCACATGGGTGAAAAGAAATACCTCACAATATCTTACCTTAGGCAGACTGTCAATATCACCAGACCCTAATAGGACCATAAAAAAAATTATCAGTGATATCCAAATAAAATGTGAAAGCTAGCAGGTGTTTATGGTCTCAGTAAGAGCCATGAAAATAACAGTTACGCAAAATTTTCAGCGGTCACATGGTCCATGGAGAGGCAAAACCTATGGCCAAATAGTTACAGATATATAACTTCATTTTTAGTCAATAAATGCACAGATTTACATTTAAAATAGGGTACTTTTAGTATTTAGGCTAACTTCCGGGAACTATTTTGAGGCTCTGTTGCTGTGGAAAAACGGTCCATTGAAGTGAACGGAGATGATGCGACTCTCTCTTTACATGGCTCTGGTCTCATCTATTCAAATGACAGTAAATAAACAGAAGGACTTAATGTACAACAACCCGTTCATGCTACTCGTTACCTAATGATCCATTCATGTGATGGGGCTCCATTCCCGCCATTCCACCCAATGGACCATCACCTCCTGGTCCCATAGGGAACTGAGGAGAGCGTCAAAACATTAAACTACTGTATGTGGTTTTAACTGTAATATTACCACTCAATACTAGAAATGGGTAATACAGGTACTTTGTTAATACGTATTATTGTCAGGCATCTGTTTAACTTCACTTAAAAGTGGACCAAAAGATCATCAACGCATAGGTGCTACCTCAGATGCTCAGCCTCCCAAACTGGACACCCACTGTTTGTGTGCTGCAGTCCGCATTACCTTGTTTGTATTCCCATTTACAGACCCAGGACTGTGTACTGTAGTAACACCAGCATTTTCATCAAGCACCCAGAACGGAGCCAGCTATAGTGGCTCGTGAGGAGATACTCACAAGTGCATTTGCTTAATGCACCAATCACCTAACCCACATTTAAGACTGTTGCTCACTATGTTTCAACAGAACAATATACTTTCTACTTAGTACATTTCTCAAAAAAGTCTTGTTACTTTATTCTGCTCTTGGTCAAGCATTTACCAAACCTAAAGCCCAGCTCATGTGACAGGAGAATAGAGGAGTGTGTTTTGCTTTGATATACGTATACTGTATATTACAGTAGCATGTCTACATGTCACCCACACGCACATTGCTTTACATGAAAAGATGGGAAACGGACATTAATGAAATGAAAAAACAAAAGTAACGTCTCACATTTGGTCGGCTCCCGCCAGAAGGAACTGTGTTGATCATTGTGTACATGGTGTCCCCAGAATTGGTGGAGTCTGGATAACATAAACAGGGCAGGACAAGACATTGACTCTAGGTTAGCATGCGAGTATACAGCACTACATTAGCAATCACACGTACAATAGCACGGATGTAGTATGCTGTATCAGTAGTTCTCCAAGTGGGAAACCATGCAGTGTGTATGTGTTAAGGTGTTCTTCTGTACATACACATACAGAGGCACAGACCTGCTGGACTGGGCATAATGGGGGTGCCCGGGGGTCCTCCACCTCCAGGTGGGCCCTGGAAGGAGAAGAGTGCTGATGTCAGGTTTATTCATACTAGGGATGTCACAATACCAGAAATGCAGTAGTCGAATACTGTATGTTCCTAAAAAGGCAGGGTCTGCTTTTCCCCAGAACGCTTGCAATCTTCGAGCTCAATTCAAAACAACATTCCTCTCACATTTAAACACTTTGTGAAGCAAAGTGTACTGTAATACTCTAGGTAGTACTACGGCATTGTTGTTACTACGGCACTATTTAGTCAGGGCTGTGTAGAAGTATCAGATTCTTTTTTCAGCACACACACAGAACAGTACACTCGCAAAATGCGAGGAGATATTTGGCGAATTTTACAAAAAGTGTTATTAGCGTACAATTAGCTTGCAATAGCTGACTATACCTTTAATCACAGTTACAATCTTGACCAACCACCAAATGTGCACTCCCAGAGCTCTGAGGCTCACACTGTCACATACAGTATGTGATATGTGTGGCTCAACCAATGCCTTTAGCACTCACTGGGAATAACCTAGGGTGATGGCCTGAGAAGGGAGGAACCCTACAGTAAGTGCTGAGTCCACGCCTCTGGTCCAGTAAGACAGTGTCTGCGAGTCACTGAAGTGTTTGTTTGTCTTCCCTGACAGTAAGCAGATATTACCACTGATGCAGTACTGTACATACCACGTAACTTCCAGGTGATGCAGAAGAGTAGGGGATCTATAGAAGAAGGTAATTATATGAGAACATGGGAAAACGTTTTTGTGCTGTTTTTTTTTTTTTTACTGTGTTGATACTTACAGAATTGGCATTTGGAGGATTAGGCCAGGGTCTCCCTCCACCCGGCCCCCTGGATAACACGCGCGCGCACACACACACACACACACACACACACACACACACACACCAGCGTCTTTGTTGCTCTGTTCATTTGAGCAAAGTTGGCATCAACAAGCCTTTCCACTGCCAGAGAGGCAACAGAAACACAGAGGAGAGCAGAGATAGACAGAAGAGAACAAGCTCCCAGTTGAGAGCCAAGGACACCGAGTACGGCTGTAACTCAGGACACAAGTGAGTGGCTGCAACTATTGCTGTTTGTGGGCCTTGTGTTCACAACACAGTCATTGCCATGGGAAGTTCAGGGGTCTGTTTTAATGTGTCCAAATGGCCCCTACAGTATTCCTCTGCTGTAAGTACTGTGTTTAACACTCACATGTTCATGCCAGGCATCCCAGGACCCACCAGAGCATTTAGAGGTGGTCTCATTCCTCCACCGTAGTTCTGCAATAAATATAAACCTGTCAATCAAGCAATAAATCAAAGAATAGGACAATTGTTTCGCTCAGTGCCTCACTCTAACCACAGTTCAACACTGGCGTTCAACACTGGTGTATTAAAACAAGGGGCCCATTGCTTTAATTAAAAGGTCCAACAAGCAGACCCCCCCGCCCCCACCCCACAAAATAACAAACAACAGTGGTTCTCGGACTGTATAATAACACCTACTTGCACAACTGTGGTGGCTGCGCTAATGGTAAACCATATTATACTTATCAGCTACCAGCAGCCATATGACGTTAAATATAACTTGTTCTGTATGAAACAAATGTAATTATTTCATTAAAGATTAAAGTAGTCAAGTTGTCTTAACTACTTTATACGTTGTATTGTCTTTAGCAAATACCACGTATAAACAAATGTAATAATTATATTAAAGACTGATTTATCTTTATCTAAATTGTGTTTTTGGTCATAAAGATTGCTTAGTGGACATTTGTGTTAATACTAATGGCACTATTCTCTTTAAGTAATTTACATTTCTTTGTGGTTTTTAGTAAACCATTAACATTTGCCATAGTTTCATTTATGCAAATGCCTTCACTGCATTTGCATTTCCCAAGAGCCCCATTGTTTCTTGTAGCAAAGAGCTGACCGAAACACTCCTATAGGCAAATAGTGGAAACTTGCTTGTTTTTCTATTAGCATATACTATATATTAGCATATTGTGCTTCATCCAGATTGCTCAATGTCTGCTTCTAACATTTACATGACTATAGTTAAGAACGCGATGACATGGTTTTAATAGGCTCAGAAATAAGATAGTCACATACTTGAGGTCCGAGAGGAACCATGCCTCTGGGTGGAGTCATACGCTGCATAGGCCCGCCCATGTTGGGATGCCCTGATAAAGGTAAAACACTCAGTATGCTGTTACGCTGGCGCTGTGTGTGTGTGTGTGTGTGTGTGTGTGTGTGTGTGCTCGCATTTACCTTGCTGTCTTGTGGGGTCCATCCCACTGGGTAACATAGGCTGGCTGCCAGGGACTCCAAGTCCCTATGAAGAGGACAGTAACCATCACAATCAAGTCAGCTTCTCATTATCCTTACGCTAAACATTGACATGTTACAATATAATAATAATATTAATAAAAAACTTGTATGGCACTTTTCACACAAGAATTGAAGCTAAAAGTGCTTTACAAAGAGGGAATACAGCTTTCCCCGTGTGTCAATGTAACTACCCAAATATCCTACCTTTTTAACAAGTATGTATCATGTTATTTAGCTATCCTGTAGGCCTATGTCTTCCGTGTATGATCCTTCTGCTACCTGAAGGTGTCAGTGTTACTCTTACCTGATTGGGTAATCTGAGGGGTGGCCGTGGCCCTCCAGGGTAACGAGGTGACATAAATGGCTAAAAACCATAAAAACAAGCAAAGCAAATGCTTAACCTTAGGTCAACATACAGTATATTTTATGTACATTTCTGGTTACATGTTTGTAAATATTTGGTTAAATTCTGTATAGATTATGTATATAGTGAACACTGCTAATTAATTCAGTTTCAAAATGCACAAGGGGGATATGAACAGCAGCCCTAATAAACAAAATCTTGTCAAACTATAAAATAACCTTTTGGGCACATGTTAATGCTCACGAATTTAACAACAGCAGAGGCCAGAAGCTCTCATTGTTTATTTGGTACATGGTTAATTGAAAGAGGGATGCATGCATGTACTGTATGCATGGATAGATGGATGGATAGTAGTCTCAGCATCTTTTGTTCATTAGCACATCACAAGCAACTCTGTGCTGAGCGTTTGATACATATACCCTCATAGGTTGGACAAGAAACTCTCTGATTTTCGGGAAGTAATACTGTCGATTTCCATTGGCTGTCAACTGTCACTCACAAGTATGTATACGTAATTTCCGGTGCTATGATAGAGCACTGCTTTATTTACTCATTCAAATTAAAACGTCACCTACTATTTTTACAAGACCTGTAAAGACCAAGAGTGCCGTTGTTTAGTTTTCCAACAAATTCCTTTACTTCACACTTTGTCATTAAGTTACGTAGGTTGTCGGCCTGTATTTCAATCAAAATACCTAGCTTAGTTAACGCTATGTCCCAGACCTTTTATGTAAAGGCTCGCTCTGCGAGAGTAGATGGATAGATAAGCATTTGATCTCAAATGAAACTCTGCCGTAGTACCATAATCAGCCACTAGAGAGCAATAGCTCTGTATTTTCACAGAGCTAAATTTTTTTTTGCACTGCTAAATTCTACTGAAATCGATGCAGTCTTAAAATATTACAACGGAACAAGGAGATCCATGGAGACAAGTGAAGTAGCTGAAATATTTTTAGTACTAATTAAGGGCCCTAATATTTCAAAAAGTTATTACATCCTGTTGAACACGCGGAGGCGCTTAAGAATCAATGAAAGTTCACAAATAAATTTGTTTGGTAATAAGTGAGCAGGTAGATTAATTAATGGCATGAATGCATAGATGGGTAAGGGAAATATGGATGATACAGAGGATGAATAAATGGATTGATGAGTGGATGATCTGGGGAACAAGTACCATTTTCAGAATAGGGTGAAACTATTGAGAATGAATGAATGTAAAGGGCAGCATTGTTAATGTATCTGCCCATCCAGTAATATGTAGCTAATTGTAGAATCTGATCCTGCTCTTGAATGTGAATGCTGTTGTGCTGCAGTGCCTGACAGGTTTTGACAAGATATCTTCTTCTAACAACAAATGGACGTTCAGTGGTGGGCGGGTGAGGGTAAGAAGACTGTTTGGACTCATGTTGGACTTTCTGAAAGCTGAGTCGAGGAACGGCCGTGAAGGCTATTGATCTCTGTCAGATATGAAGCGGTGTGTTTGACTGCTAACGACAGATAATCGAAGTGCAAGGCTGCTCCTTGAGGAGTGGAGCAGAGATCAAATAGGACCCTACTGTGACTGTCTCAGCACCAGTCACATCTACACACACACACGATTAGACACATACTGATGATTAAAACACATAAACAACCACATTCCCACATTCACACACACGGACACACGAACCCACAATGGCTACAGTAGGAGCAGTAAAGCCTAAGCACATGGGTGATATATGTGCTACAATGTGACATGTGACCCTGTTTTTAAAAATGTTTAAGTGTCTTGGCAAAGCCATCTCGCCATCTCTCTGCAATGTGTGTGCGTGCGTGCGTGTACCTGGAAGAATCCTGGGGGTACTGGCCCTACCGGCATTCCTTCTCCTGGGGGAAGATTCCCAAGGACAGGGCTGGGAGCAGCTGCTGCACTCTAAAACACACACACACAGACACACACACACACACAGAAAAGACAGGCAAAGTGAAATCCAAAATCCAAACACAAACATATTGAACATGCTAACACAGCTAAAGGAGGCGTTAGCATCATGTAAAGAACATTTCAGCAACACATTGGTCTTCCCCTGGTTCTCTCCGTCAGCTGCTTATTTCCTGGCTCTGCAGGAGCCATGGAAACGCCAGCCCTCTGGACAGGTTATTTTTAATTCCCTGTTTTTGTTTTGGCCTGTCCCAGACGGGCGGTGCAGGCACATTTCACCACCGTGTCTGGTGGCTTCCTGTGGTATTGTGATACCAGTCAGGGGTTTACCTCAGCTAGCAACAAGCTCCCCATGACCCTCACCAGATAACAGAGGCAGCACGCAGATCGTAAGGGGCGGTGCCTCAATGTGTTGAATTGTCCATACGTGCGATGACACGTGAAAACAGAAAGGTTCTAGCATGTGGTTCTGTGCGGGCTGCATTCTTTATAGTTTCAGTGCCTCTGTTCTCTTCGTATAAATGTGTCTCCTGCCCTCCTCTCGCTCTCCGGCTGGGCGTAAAGAGCGTCGGTGAAACTCACCGCACTCTCTGAAGTTTCCACTGGCTGACTTTTTAGGTCAGTCTGCAACGAGACTTAATCAAGAGTCGAGATAAAAGCAGAACTAGACTACCATACCCTTCTCTTCTCTCTACCTATCTCTCCACCTCTCTCTCTCATATCTTATAAACGCTCTGGGTTAGTGGTGGATTGCAGGAGGCTCCATAGCCTCTTTGATTCCATCCATCCTTTAGAGTTGCTCAAACATAGACTGTCCCTGTCTAAGCACGTGCATCTATGACAAACACAGATGATTATTGTATCTACGGTTCAGTGGTGAGTGACTGGAGTATGACATATACAACATGTGTGTTTGTGTGTGTGTGTGTGTCTGTTTGCAATCTTAAGGTCTCTCTATCACTCCTTCATTCTGCAACCAGCATGGAGGTATGCTGAGTTAGCCGTCACTCTAAGAGGATGGGGGAGGAAACAGCTATATGGAATTGCTGACAAGGATGTATTTTCTGTAGGTAAATTAAAACTATATATTTTCATGTTTAAATAAGTACAACAATTTAAAAAAGAAAAAGGAATATCCCCCTGCCTTAGAATCAGCACCAGACTTAATATACAAAACAAAAATGACAAACTAAGCATGTTAACAACCCAGTTCATATTAAACAGTCTGAATCAGCAATAAAGCCAAACAAACAGGGTGTTTTCTGTATGATCAAATCTACATAGAAGTAGATTATTATATATTATTCGTCTTAACAGTGTTTGACATTGGTCAGTGATATTCAACTACTAAAACATGTTGCATTGAGGATAGCTTCATTGTGAGATAAAATCCAGATGACCAAACAGTTAAAATTCACTTAAAAACTACATTACTACTGTATACTGTTAATAGACTCTAAAACATTACCGCAAAGCTCAACTTTTTGACAACCAGCTTTGCAGGATATGCAGAGAAATCTTTAACATAACCTCTAACCTCACTGTACAGTACTTCCTAAATGAATGCATGTGTCAGGAAAACATCTAGACTCTCGAACTTGACCGTAGAACATACAATAAATAGAGCTGGACACAGTGATGTCTAGTGAGAGTTGAGATCGAGCAAAGACTTAGCCTTCAGCATGCATCTACCCTGCTACAGTGTCTTGGAGCAAGGCAGTACATTCCTACCTGCTCAGCGATGCTGTTAATAACAGAACATGTCTTCTGGCCTCCCAGGGCTATAGGCAAGAGGAAAGGGAATTGGTCTTAGGGGACCAATACAATGCCACACATATTATTACTAACAGCTGCTTGACAGTGACTATAGGCATTACGAGTGCCAGGCCAGGGTTATCTGACAAATGGCTATATACTGTACTGAAGGTTCAATGGAGGATTAACACAAGTTCACATGCGGACAATTCACTAGTCAACCACTGAGTGACAACACCATCCATAAGGTTAATCCAATAATAATGATTGCCACGATAACATTCTTGTGGCCATTTGAAGTGATAGGGCAAGCACTAGATGAAGGATAAGCATTTGTAGACTCATAAGAACAGGTATCTGCAAAAGCTGCAATAACATATGGATTGTAATGTGCTCTATAATGAAAATGTCTGCATGCACTCTTGGTTACACCAATTCCCTTTATCTCCCGATTTGCAAATAGTGATACCCAATTAACTAAAAGTCATTGAAAGGTTATTCCATTAGAAACAACACACTTGTAATGCTAACAAATAGCTGCCTGCAATAGTAACATGCAGGATGAGGTGACAAGTCTTACCACAAATAATGCAAAATAATGATCTTTTCAGTTTAGTAAGTAACTTACAGCCATGACGTTTCACTTCACTTCACCAAAGTGATGTTACATGGTTATTTTAAACAACAATGTAGCGCGGGAAGTTTGTGTTGACTGTTTCCTTGCACGTAAAGGATGACATCATTCGTAGTTTGGCATTCTTTCAAGGACCCGTCTTGTCAAAGAGCTGTTCTTCCAATTGTGTGGTCAGTTAGAGTACAGCATGTTGTCTAGGACCTAAAAAGGCTTTACTCATTCTGAATTAACATCAATTTAGCAAAAATACCTCAATAAAATAAATCATGCCATAAAACAAGCCAGCCAGATTTAGCCACAGGTGTGACATCATTTCTGGCGTGTAACAAATCATTCTGCCACACCACACCATTCCCACCCTTCTTACCAGTAAAGGTGTGTTTGGGGAAAATAAGGAAAAAAAAACTGGACCAACTGAAAATGAAAGTTCAGCTTGAACCAAAATGATATGTTGTTTTCTTCGGAGGTTCTGATACCTTTAACACTTAACCTTTCTAGCATATCAAGAAATTGCTGTTTGCATACAGCAGAGAGAAATAGATTGAGAGATTTAGTGACATTTTAGTTCTCTTGATAACACTGATAATCACAGTCACATATCGTATATCGTCGTATGTGGATTTCTGTAATTCGCTGTGCACCAAAACCAGGTGTCAAGTGTTCATGTTGCGCCATATTGACACTGAACTCTGAAGTTCATGCCTACACACTAGACCTGGCATTGAATTGTGGAGCTGTATTTCTTACACTTTACATTTATTCTTCCACTGAGAAAAAAAAACATTAATTTACTAGACTGAAAAAAATGTACATGTCATATTTGACCACACAACCTTGACAACTCGACAACCAGAACAATAGGCTAACACTTAGCATCACAGTATTCGGTGCCTGTGACCATGTTGGGTCTGTTTGACATCATGTTGCAATGGAGTCATAAGGACCCAATGTGATCAGGAAGTGACTTCATTCTGATTGGCCAATTTCCTAATGTATATAGCAATGCGAGTCAACATGAGCAACCTAATTAGAACATTTTTCATTGAGATTTCCTGTGGGGAAAATTCCTCTGTACTTAGTACAGTGCATGTACGGGAGATTGTTTATTAGAACACCGACCATCATCTACAGCTCACCGTTGCAACTCAAAGAGAGTGTAGTAAGCCAGTGGAGGTGTGGCTGTATGCGATGTGATGAAACATGAGCTAGTGGAAAGACCAGTCTCTCTCTCTCTCTCTCTCTCTCTCTCTCTCTGAGGAACACCTGCACCTCCTGGCATACTCATTTATTGTTTAAAAAATTTAGAGTGCCATTCTTCGGGATAGGGCTATAGCAGGTGTATATGCCTGGAATAGACTACACTACAGCATCACTCTGCTAAAAAGGAACCTTACCTGACTGGGAAGTGGTTAGGACCTGAGGACCATCCAAAAACACAATATGATGTCCAAAGTTCATAATAATATCTGTTAAAGATGCAGTACCTTTATTGGCCAGAGAGGGCAGCACAGATATAAAGTGTAACTGCACAGTAAAATGTGTTTATTGAGCTGTGATTGAACTGTGATGAGACACATGCTGGTGCTAATATTGACAAAATTCCCATTTTTATATATAAAAAAAATGATGGTCTGTTCTCCAGATCTACACGTCATATCCATTACGAAACACGAAAATCCGCCAAGGACCTGGCTGGTCTCCAACAGTACACTGTCTGCTCGTATGTCATCAAATTCAAATGTTTATTTAATGTTAATGGGGGTCTCTCTCTCAGTCCCTCTCCTCACTCAGCTCATTGACACAGTTCTGTAGTGGGTGGAGTCAGGCTCAGAGCTGGGGTGCAGTTACACTTTATGACAGATCACCCCCCACAGGTCAATTTGATTTAGTGTCTCAAAAGGTCTCTATACTGCACTGTTAAAAAGTCAAAACCTGTGCATGTGGCTTTAATTAATCATACACTTTCATGTTCACAAGTAAACTTTGGACTATAAACTTGGAGTTTCTTGAGATTCACATACAGTACTGTTTGTGCGAGGAATTATAAATGTGTCTGTGTCTATCTTCTGTCCTAGAGTCTGTTTAAACATACTTAAACTTAAACCTTTATTTTACCAGGCAGGTCAGTTAAGGAACTTAAGAACACCTTCTTATTTACAATGACGGCTTGGTCTGAGGTTGAAAGATCTGTCTCGACCTTAATCTGCCACTGTCAATAACATGTCACCAACAGTTCCTACACAAATTAACAGTCTGTATTGACATGCAACCCTCTTTAGCCTCACTGTAAACATGTTTGAATTGGGTGGTGCTATGCTGGAAACGGCATACCAGGGCCTCTGATAAAGAAGGTGTCAAGTTGTCCGGTGCAATAAAACAATCAAGGGCCAGTCTAATCAGCCACATGAACTCAAAGCATGTTTCAAAGTACAACTGTCTACAAAGGGCTGACGTGGACATCATGCTGTGACCTGGGGGATGTACAGTGGATGTACAATAGGATACGACTGACACACCACACAGGAAGGAAGGAACTTGGTCCCTCCTCCCTCTCTCTTGTCTCCACTCCCTCCATGCTCTCAAATACCATTAGTCCACTTCCTGAACAAGGGAGGAGGAAACGGAAAGAAGAGAAGCTGCCACTCTTTATCAAGCAAGCACACACACACACACTTTCAGAAAGGCAAGTGGCAAAAATGCACACATTGGCACTACAACATGCATTACAATAACTTTACAATAACATTAACAAACACTAGTTTCACCTGACCTCACCTTGTTGTATTTTTCTTTAAATAATTTAATAGGTTCATTGTTAATTTCTTTAAATGTACCAACATATATGACCAAGCATTGTTTTATCATTCTGCTGCTGTTCTGTCTGTGTAAACCTCTAAACTCAGTAGATCTATTGTACTTTAAAGTATAACTAGTTTATAATGAACTGTTGCAAACAATCAGACGTATGCAATGTAATGTGGAGAGACCTGTGTGTGTGTGTGTGTGTGTGTGTGTGTGGGTGAAAATGAGTGTGTTTTGTTATCCCATCAACATGGTGGTGAGAGTTGAGCACATACCATTCTTCAAGCCTTTGCCCAACAACCTTTTTCAATTTCAAGGCAGAATGGCTTAAATTCATCCTCTGACATTCACAGCTTCTATTCTTACCAGAATGTGCTAGCATATAAATAAACACAATAGAAATATATACTTTACAAACCCCCTTCTTCCCTGGATAGACCTCTCTTCAATTTGCATTCCATGCCTGGATTGTGAATCTTCTGTATTTGGTGTCTCTGTGTGTGTGTGTGTGTGTGTGTGTGTGTGTGTGTGTGTGTATATGTGTGCATGCGTGCCCGCACATGTGCGTGGGTGGGTGTGTGTGTACTAATATGTATGCCTGCCTGTACAGTATATGGTCTATGGCTATGGTAATGGCTGGTTGTTACTGTCTGTTTCAATGTTCAAAATTATAGTCTGTGCATGTATGTATGTTACGGTCACCCTAGTTAGCAAAGAAAATGTTTTTCTGTTGGAGTAAATACAGAAGGAATATTATTCACAAATAGAAATATATGATTGAGTTCCAGACAACAATACATACTATATTATTCTCTCACTATATCCTCAGAGGGAGAAGTTTTAACGTGGTATTTCAGAAAACAAAAGCCAGCAGAGAATCAAGATCAATTTCAAAAAAATATCCTCCCTCTAAAAGTCTTTTAACTTTACCCTCCAAACCATTTTATCCTACACCAACACCCAAATCCAATATGATGTACCTTAAAAGTGCATCCCTTTGATTTATAGTCTTTAACAGCATTTACTTTATTATTACTGACATTGTCAAGCACTGTAAACACCTCTCTAAGCTGCCAACAGGTAAGGTGAAGCTGTGGGCCGATCCGGTGACAGATACGGTGTCCAGAGATTGACACAAGTGTAAATTATAGTCACTTTGGAGCCGGGGAGATCCACTCCTCCCAACACTATCGGACTCGGTTCAGCGACACTGCAGGAGATAACAGATGGACTGAACAGAGGAAAGGAGAGGATTTAAAAGCCACATCTTGAGATGAAGAGGATATTCTGCCATGGGCAGCCACAGGGCCTTGTATTATCACACAGGTCGGCAGAGTTAAGACACTGTCCATCCATTTCCACCACACTGAAAATGGCCTCCAACTGTGGCGCAGGCAATAGAGTTCTAGAACCTTTTGCTTTTCCACCAGTGTGAAGCACACAGGACACAGACCCAGACAACAGTTCCAGACCAAAACTGTGTTCTGCTGGAAAGATAGGAGGGTTGAACCTGGCTCACTGGGCGAACATTTGTTCCAGGGGCAATGCTGCATTGTAAAATAAATAAATGTATCCAAACGTAGAGAGCAAGACATTGCTGCTGCTAAACTATACTGTATAGCAGGACTATTCGATTACATATTAAATTGTGCCAGATTTTAAAAAGAAAAAAACTGTAGGTGGGCCACATATTTTCGGCAGCAAAAATTTGTAGCAATTATATAACATTATTTAAAATAAACAACAATCTAGTAAAATCTGAATAAACAATGTTTATCTGTTTATGAGCTTTAGGCTGGTATAAAGGCAAAGTAATGATTCAGTACCAGAAAAACATTGTATAGTAACCTTCACATGGGTGTTACATTTAGAAACGTTAAATCAGTCGGTGTCAAATCTCTGTATCGAAGTGTGCAACTGGGTGAAAGAGCTATGTGAGCGTCTAGGAGAGCGAGACAGCCAGAGCATCCACCCTGCAGCAGCTTGTTTAATGTTCAATGTGTCAATTCAACGGTGAAGGTTTTCAAAAGAATTATAGGATGCTGCTAATTCCAAGTCTCTCTGGCATATGGGTTTTAGCACAAATAAATAGTAGTAACGCCCACATGCGTCCAGTTTGCATTAAGGTGTTCTACAACTGAAATTACATTTGTCAGACAAAGTTAAGATACTGAAACAAATAAAGTTGGGTAGACTATTTGCACCAAATTCCAGGCATTCTTACCGGTATGGGTTCAAATGTGACTAGTACCCTACGCAACCCGTATCCTCACCAACAGGAGCTATGGGAGCTATGTGCACACACGTATGGACTTGTCACTCAGACTAATTTCATTGCGTTGATATTTAGGTCTAAACTTCTACATTACATTTACAAACAGGCTACGTCATGATGTCATGGCTGAAGAGCAGTTAATAATAACTTATTTACAGTGATACATTGACTTAATTATTCGTATAGTGCTTATATTTTGAAGTAGTGTATAGTGGTCCCCTTGTGGGCCACATGGGTGTAGTTGGTGGGCTGCATTTGGCCCGCGGGCCGATTATTGAATGGGCCTGCTGTATAGTGTCAGCGTCCTGTTGTTCAGTGGTGTGCTGCCATCTTTGTAGTTTTTCCTAAACGTTTGGTGAAAGACTCAAAGTGATCGCTATGCAGGGAAAATGTTATGAGACAACTCAGACGAGTTTACAAAAGCAGTTGACCCAATGTCGCTCAGACCAGGAAATTATCAGATGGAAAGAGGTGGAGAAGTGACCACAATTATGTACCAGGAAAATAAATTGGTCACGATATGGGCCCTGTTGTGTGTGCTGGGTTATAGTTCCGATCCAGATATTCTGCGGTGCAAAGTGGCTGACCCAGCAAGAACACAGTTCAGTAAAGTACACACTGTGCAAATGATGTTCAAATATAATGGATAATGCAGAGGCACGAATTAACTGGACGTGAAGAGGGAATTATACTGACCATTTCTCAAAGGTTTATTGTGTCTTCAAGTAATTACTGAAACCATGGATTCAGACTATGCTGCTGAAGTAGAAGATATTAGGTTATATTCAATGCAGCTGTTGTCTTCAGAACCACAAGTAAATATTACAGTTACAGTTGTATGAGTCTGTTTTATGTGAACCAGTTAACTTGCTGATTCTGTGTAGCCACCCTGCTGCAACAGCGCAGCGGGGTAAGACATACGACACTACGCCATATAAGGGCATGGGCGTGCACACACAGTAACATGACCACAGGCGTCAGCTAGGGTCAAAGACATAACATGCCCAGAATCACTCCGCATGTCTGTCCCCTGCTCCTCACACTGTGAGCGCAGAGCCTTGTTCTCCACCCGTGCTTGTAGTGTGACAGTGAAGGCACCGTATAGCGCCACGCCCCTCTTGGGCCCTCTGCCCTAGCTTAACCTCAGTGGCGTGCCCTCATATTTACCCCTGGCCACCGCAGAGCAGCTCGGTGTCGACATGACACCAACACGCCTCCACAGCATGTCCAAACATGCGCCCGATAGCACTCGGCGTGACACGCCTAGTGAACACGCGCGCGAGCGCACACACACACCTTGGGGACATGCTGCGATACATGCGAGAGCAACAGGAAGATAAGAGTGGGGGGGAAATGAGAAACAGAAAGGAAGGGGAAGAGAGGAGAAAGGAGGGAGGGAGGGAGGCACAGAGAGAGAGGAGAAGCTACAGAGCACGGCTAATGAACAGCACAGAGGACGAGGCTGCAGAGAACAGTGTTAACTGAGGCAGAGAGGTTGGGGGGGAGTAATGATTGCAGTGTTTCTGGGAGAAGGGGGAAGAGAGCTGCAGTGCAATTGACATTAAAAGGTGCATTCCTCCCCTGAATTACCGCGTCCCCCGAAGCCCATATCTAACCCCCCCCATCCCCCAGTTTATTATGTATTCTTTTTACACACTGTCCTCAAAAGTTTGGATGGCTGTAGGGAGAGGGGAAGAGGACAGAGTCAGCCTACAGGGGTTTGAGGAGAGAGGTAGAGATACACGCAAGCCACCGGGGTCGGGGTTTCAGATCAAAGCAACAGTGTTTAGCAGGGGGACGCCACGGCATCTGCATCTGTTCCGTCCCCGTATATGATCTGTGGACGTTCCTGTTCTCTGAATCCTTTGTAGTGACTCCCCTTCTAGCCGGCTCTCCATTGCCATGGCAATGATGTTCCAGTGAGTCACCTCTCTCTCTCTCTCTCTCTCACCGAAAAGAAACAGGAGAGTGAGATAGGAAAAATGTGTGTGTGTGTGTGTGTGGGGGGGGGTATGCATGGAGAAATGGTGAGAAAGGGGAGAGAGAGACACAGTGAGAGAGAGAGAAAGTAACAGAGGAGAAAGGGCTCCGTTTCCCTGGAAACAGACTAGGGGTCTCCATAACCCCATTGGCTCTCTACTGGGTGGAATCAGCTTGTTACCCACAATGCTCAGAGCCAATATAATGTCTATTTGCAGCCTATATGTCCTTTCTCTCTCTTATCTTTGTCTCTCAACGTGTATGTGTGCACATGGCGTCATTAGACAGACACCACCATAACGAACCTCTGCATAATGTTCTGGTGGTCCTGGACTGATGTTAGCATTTTCAATAAAGTCATTCACCTTCAAGAGTGCTGAGCTAATTGTAATCACCATTCACATGGTAATGAGGGATCACCTTTATGGCATCATGCATTTCTCTTGATGGTTTCCGTGTTTAGTGTCTTCAACAATGACAGAAACTGGGTCCAGGATATTACCGAGCTCTCTTAGCAAATTTCATAGGTTTCACTTTGTATCGTGTGAAATGTCAGGTTTGATATCTTACCAGAGGAATGATAGCGGACTGTATATATTTTAAAAGAATGCTAACCACTGCAGAAACAGAACAGAACCCATGTGTCTCAACCTAATAAATATAATAATAATATAATATAATAATAATAATAATAAACTTTATTTGTATAGCACCTTTCATACACAATGTGTAACTCAACGTGCTTTACAGTTAAAAACATTTGAACAAAGGATGAAGGGAACAAGTGCAATTAAATAAAAAGAAATAA
>JAODTR010010631.1:0-28945 GCA_025399935.1 Amblyopsis rosae | reverse complement strand
ATATATATATATATATATATATGTATATATATATATACACACAAGCCTACTGCAAATAATCCACTGTATTATTCAGCCTATCTGCAACATCTCCTGTCTGCAGAAAATCGACCCACAGCTGGATGAGTTCTTTCAGACACTCCGGACAAAGGTGAAGATCGGCATTGTGGGGGGTTCGGACTACTCTAAGATCGCAGAGCAGCTAGGGCAGGGTGATGAAGGTATGTGTTCCTCTTCCATGCTCCCAGGATCTTCTGATGTACCCAGCCTGTGAAGGCTGGGACATAACATGTAGAAGGCATGTTGCAGGAGGGCATGCAGGGTGGTTCAATCTCCAACATGGTCAAATTCACCAACTATATCCTTACAGTCCCCTATTTTAGCCTGCTGTTCTCTGTGCATGCTGGGAAAAATAATCTGGTACTACACGGCCCTGCATATAGCAACACAAAGAAAGTGGTGTAGACTACACACACCATATCCAAACCTTCGCCATGCTTTTCCATGTGGGGCGGAGCTTCTGAGGCAGGCACTTTGATGCATTGAAGGGAGAGGTGTTTTTGTTTTTATAGAGTTGGAATATAGCAAGCATTCTCAATATGTCTCAATAATACCTTTAGGAGTAGGTGCTGGCTAGGCTTCTTTTCAAGGAAGCATGGTTGGCCAAGTCATATTGGGATTCGACGTGCACCATACTTACTTACTAATTGTATACTGTACTTTTAATCAATTAGCATTTCATTTAGTGATTGTATAGTTGTATTTACATGATACTGATGCTGCTTGGGCAGTTCTCTCTGGATAATGACAGTCTAAACAAGTCATGGTTAGAACAACGTTATGTACAAATATTTAAGATAAATAAAAAGTCAAATGAGCTGTGAGATCCAAATTAACGGTATTCTAAGTGAAATATATTTATATTTTAACCTATACACAATTGTATCTGGTTTAAGGATTGATAACCAACCAATGATATCACCTAAATATAATCTTCCATTCAACAAAAACAAATGGTAATCTGTGACAGAGCAGGTGGCAATACACGGGAAGCGATGAGTCTGGCACAACCTGCATGCTACGAACAGTAGCCAAATCCCTGATAAGCACCGTGCGATGTAGAGTCGAGCTGTTATCATTCGTCCATGTTGCGCTTCAAACGAACTTCCCTGCAGTACATGATAACGTAACGTAAACACACAGTACATTAGCCAGGTTTGTTGTCCTAATCCTATCTATTAATAATCAAATAATTAACATGAGGGTTTAACTCACAGTTATGCTAATGGTACCCACGCAAAAGCTGCCACCTGCGTCATACCTGATGTTTATTTGCCCAGGGTCCACAAACATGTGACAGTGTTTACTCACAAGCCTGCGATATTCCTTCCTCCTGCCAAACATTTGGCACACTGACCTCAGCATGGAGGCGATAAGCCCGTCCAACAGATGTTGTGGACGTGAGCAGCTGGCCCAACACCAGTACAATAACCTTTTATCTGCTCATATTGGGCAATAGCTGGCAGATCAACCGACTATAGTAATGGTGAGCCATTCAGCCTGCCAATAATGTGTTGTGATTGACAGTTTGTGTTATGATTAGATAAATTGAGGCCAGAAAGACATAAAGTGTAGTTTCCCTATCTGATGATGGCTAAAGGGACGTCATATAATTATTTGTCTACTATAGTGTTTTCTGAATGTCACAATTAATACAGTTACAAACAGGAGCTGGGTCTAAAGCTCAGGCAGGATCACAGCCCAAGGAGAAGGTCAAACAGATTAAACCTTTCCCAGGTATAGTGTTACAGTACATACTGTATATAACCTAGGAATTTGCCTCTATGTGTAACCCTACTGAGGCAATATAGCAGGTGTATCATGGGTTTCTATCAGCTATCTATGCTGTTCAATTGTCAATAGATTCTGATAAGAATCTGGGTACTTTTTCTGCTTAGTGGTACAATTTGGCTTCTATTTTCTGTCTTGCAGTGATACAAAAGTTTGACTATGTATTTGCTGAGAATGGCACAGTGCAATACAAGGATGGGAAGCTGCTCTCTAAACATGTAAGTACGCACAGAGTGAATTATATATTCAATATTTAAACCTCAATGTTGACTGTACAAATAACATTGAGATGAGAAGGCTTACCTTTATAACTCAATACCTTCACTATGAAATAAATGCATTCATAAATGCAAGGTGAGAATGTGATCGATCCCAATTTATTTGTGTAAATAATTGAAAGAAGGTACAAGAACTGACAGGTTCTGAGGTGCTAAACTAAGCAGTTCCTGAGATTCCAATAATATTCCTCTGGTGTCAAAGCAGGGGCTGATATTAAACAGGGACCTCCAAAATGACCTGTTTTTTATTAAGCTGCTTTAATCCGTGCAGGCCATTCAGAATCAACTGGGCGAAGAGCTGCTGCAGGAGCTGATTAACTTCTGCCTCAGCTACATGGGTCTCATCAAACTACCCAAGAAAAGGTGTGCTTTAACCTGAGTGCACACGTTTACACGTGACGCAAATGCAAGCACGTACTGTATACACGCCCGCAGCACACAGATACGCTGTCATGTATGCTCAGACACACGTGCCTTCAGACAAATAGAAAAACCAGTTGCGCCCACATTCACATGCTTATATAAACAGATACAGACACACACAGTGAAATGCTAGGAAAGGTCTGTTTAACCGCACATACACACCAAGTGCCCCTGTATTTAGCTACACATTAGGCTCTTCTAAGAGGCCCCAGGAAGCCTGTCAACATGGCCGTGCTAGTTAAAGGCAGGCTAAGTCATTCTCCAGAACGCTTGCTGACTTCCATCTCAGATCAAAACAATATCCCTCAGGCGCCCCACACATGGAAACGCATTGTGAAGCAAAGCGTAGTACTATAGCTTTGTTGATATGAGCAGTGAGCAGCACTTTGTTTATGTTGCTATTTACGGAGCCAAGTGTTCTGAACTATCCCTTTAAAACAATAGTAGTGAGCTTTCGCAGAGCCATTACATACCATGAAGCCATTACAACGGAGTCCTCTTGAAGACGAGGCACAGCCCACGTCTCACACCTTAATCTCTTTTAGGGGCACGTTCATTGAGTTTCGCAGCGGTATGATCAACATCTCCCCTATTGGACGAAGCTGCACACAGGAGGAGCGAATTGAATTCTCTGAAATAGACAAGGTACAAAAGCAGCTGTTAATGAACATAACGGAAAGCAACATTTGATCTGTTCGACTGGGAAATGTTGACTCTAAATAAAATTCAATAACTATTCTTGTACTCAATATGTAAACATTGACATTCTATAGAATTACATGACTTTACCACAGCACACACGATAAATTTACTGTTATTCTGATTGTCTACAGTCTGATATCATAACATAGCCAGTGTCTGAACCTAACCCTGTCTTTTCCCACAGAGGGAGAAGATCAGGGAAAAGTTTGTGGCTGCTCTGCAGGAGGAGTTTGCAGGGAAGGGCCTACGGTTTACCAGAGGTGAGACACACAGCAGCATCAGCTGACACGGGTAGAAGAACGGCTATTTGTTCACCCCAGTCTTTGTGAAGCTGTAGACAGTTGCTAGGCACCCAGAGGGATGCACACATGATAGGGGGGTGGACAAACCGACCTGAGGCCAGACTGTAGTTTATCAGCAATGTCTTGACTGGTCCACAACTGGTACCTTTTCTACTTACCAGACTAATATATTTAAGCTGCTTGAGAAGCATTCTCCTGCAATCTCATCTTAACGGATACTGCTACTGTTAATATTTTAAATTCTTGTTTGTTTAGTGTAGCTTCATATAGACACATGTACAAGATACTACTGTACTGCATTACTGGCAATCAGTCACATAAGACTTGGGTCCTCTGTGGTCTTACTGAGGATATTATTTCTGTTTGTGCAGAGAGGCACAAGGTTCAGTTAATGGCTCGTAAAACTGCACACAAACATGTTTTCCATCTTGAATCTGCCCACTAATGTTTTTGTTTGTACCAGGAGGGGGAGATTAGTTATCTCTGGGCTCTGGCACAAATACAGCTGTTTAATTACTTTATGGCTATGACTCAGACGTGCTCAGGAACTCGTAGCACACACATAAATATGAGTTTACGGTTTACCATGTATTGTTGTAGCAAGGAATAGGCATGTAGGCATAGGCTGTGTTCAGTTTAGGCAGTTCTGACTAAGGATGGCAATCTCGACACCAAAGCTTCGAACCATTCCGAATCTTTCAGCACTTGCAGATTCGAAACAAAGTTTCGAACAAACCGTATGAATGTCAGAGTCATGTGGTTGACGTTTCAAACGTGATGTAATGTTTCAGTCATCATAGGTAAAGTTTCGAAACTGAAAAGGGACTAAAATGCAGAGTTTATTGAGAGAAGGAGATATAGTGATATGTTTGTGGATTGCTGACAAATATATTTAATTCACAATTATACTGTCATAGTTATAGTTATTCTATAGCCTATGATTTGTAAACAGATTTTAAATTGATCTTGCAGTAAGATAAATAAGGATCAATCTTAACTATGCAATCGGACTCACTCTGCAATACCTCAAGGAGGCTTAATATTGGAGCTATTAACTCTGGTCTAACGTTAGCCCGTTAGCCTTTCATACAGGAGATCCGTCCCCGTCCCCGTTTCAGGCTATAAAACCCTATTATTAAATGAGAAACCAGAGCCAGTCAATATCAACTATAGGCCTACTATTACCTACATCTTCTACATGTTTGGAAGAAGGACAATGCCAAGATGCCTATTTTCACACAATGAACAATGAGCATTTGACACCAATATGCCTCGCTTTTGCAATACATTTCGGCAAATAATGGCCTGTTTAATTATGGCTGCAATGACATCCTCTGCCAGCAGATGCCAGAATAGTAAGGTTCGAAACTTTTCGGACCGTTTCGAACCAAATGTTTCAAATGTACCTCAACGTTTCGAAGTTTCAAGCTTGCCAGCCCTAGTTCTGACACATTCATTCATAACGGTCACAGGCATACATCCATGATATTCATTCTCCAGTTAGTGTCATGTGACCAGTGACACTGCTGCCAATCAGGAGCTGGTCCCTGGGCACTGCACAGCGGCTGCCCTCTGCTCCCTTGAGGGATGGGTTAAATGCAGAGGTTGAATTTCGCTACATGTAGGGCTGTCGCGGTGAATAAAATGTACATGCAGTGATTTAGGTTGGCCCAATGTTGTTTTGAATGGTCAAGTTTGTGGAGCAGAGCTTCCGAAATAGTGTGATTCTGGGGCATTTATAGGCGACGTGATCTCAGTCCGTGGTGAGACAATTGTGCAACAGCATAGGCATTCCACCAATTTAGCACTGGTGTTCTGACTGTACGTAGGCGATCACGTGTAACTTTGTCCAGCACGTTTGGACAAAACATCAGCTGGACAATTTGATTAAATATGATTAAATTAATTAAAAGCATGTTAAATAGCGCAAGATCAAAAGCCTTCACTGCCTTGATTTATGTTTTATTATTGTATAATAAATAAATATAGTGAATTGTATTAATAATGTAGACAGAAAGAAGTGATGGCACAGTATGCTAGGTAGTGTTTTCAAAAACAATTTGTTTATGAAAACATTGCTGTAACGGCTGTTGCTTGCCACGGCCTGCGGTTGTGTTAGCAACACCGTGGTATTGCAATATTGCGGTTATCGCGACAGCCCTAGCTACATGCACCTTTACCTTTTTTCACCTTTATGGAATCAGGGTTGTGTAGTAAAGGGTATTGTATTCTTTTTTCAACAGACACAGAGAATGGTAAGATAGCGAAATGCAAGGAGATATTTGGTTAATTTGACAAAACGTGTATTAGCGTACAATTAGCTTGCAATAGCTGACTATACCTTTAAGGCACAGTGTCTCAACCCGGGTCCTGGAGGCCATTCAAATGAATGGGTCTTTGTCAATCTCTGCAGAAACCTGATAACAACCTATTCATATGAGTCAAGTGTGTTGGAGCAGGGAGACATCTAAAACATGAATGACGGGGGCCTCCAGGACCAGGGTTGGCAAACAGTGTTAAGGGATATATTTTGCCTGCCCATGTGGAAAATGAGCAATGTGCCAGACTGTACATAGAGCATGATAACTTGTTTGCTCTCTGTTTACACGTAACACTTTTACAGTTTTTATCCTCTCCATTTCCATTTCCACTGATACTAATATAAAGTTATTGCATCTTAATGTTATTAATTATTCATTTGTAATATCTAAGTGTAGGCCTACTATTATTGTGAATTTACTGCTTAGAGTGGAGTGGACAGAGCTAAGTCCCGTAACACAAATACTACATAGGGAGTGTAATGGTGTGACTTTTGCTGAAAGTAGTTCCTTTCAACCAAGAACTTTAATGGTGATGAGAGACATTGAAAAGATATGAGTTTGTAATTGTATTTCTTAGCTTCTTCATTCTGTGGGCTGATAGAGTATTTAATAGTTAATGGTTTGTGTCTGTAAGGAAGGGGGGTTGGTGCTGTTAAGGACATGCTCATGTATATTCATGTTATGGAGGCATGTCACCAAAAACACCCTCTCATTGGCTGAATTGTTTCATGAAGTTGTCTTTTGTGCTTTACTGGCAAATAGCTAGGCCCAGAGCCATGTAAAGAGACAATCGCGTCATCTTCGTTGGCGTAACTCTGTTATTTCCATGGCTCTGGCTAGGCCATCATGGCAGTGAAGGGAATCCAGGATGTTTTTCACAAGCTTTTGACAACATTGCTTACAGCTTGTTGATTTTACTTGATAATAACTTACTGTTTGAATCTTTTTCAAGCGTGTAGGTTGGTATTGCTATCAGTTCTTGGGCAGAGACTGCTGACCCTAAAAACAGGAGTGTGCTTGTGAGACAAAGAGCTCAGCGTCAGGGACCATTAGAGCATAGTCACTGCACAGTGTAAATAAAGTTTGTTCCGCAGAACTGATCACAACAATGCAACGTTCGGTAGGGTTTTCCAGTTTCAAAAGGGTAAAACAAATATAGTCTAAAATGGCAAATAAAACATTTAATCATACTTGTCCTAAAATATTACATTGAGAAAAAAAAATAGACAAATATGTGACAGAAATAATAATGATTTATCCCCCGACTCTAGGACTTTCCAGGTAACTGTTTACAGTGAACATAGTCTAGATGCAATGCTGTCGTAATTGATCCTCTTTTATATGTGTCTTCTCTTAGGTGGCCTCATTAGTTTTGACATATTTCCGGAAGGCTGGGACAAGAGAATGTGCCTGGAGGTGCTGGAGAGAGAGGGCTTGGACGCCATCTACTTCTTTGGCAATGAGACTTCGTGTGTAAGTAAAAAGAAGTGAATGTTGACAGAGCTTAACTTCTTCCTTTATGGCCTACGTGAGTAGATGAATGGGCAGTGGGTATATATTTTCATTGTTGTTTTATTTGAGAGGCCATGGCTGTAGATCGACTTAGGCGCTTGAATAGAAGACAGTGATACGGATTGATAGGAATAGCCTTTGCGGTGCTGGACAGAATGTTGGGGACAGAATGTGCTGAAGCCTTGCCAAATGGTTTAGTGACAGAGATAACAAAACCAGTTTGGCCACAGCTAAAGGTTAAAGGTTAAAGTTCAAAGGGCATGTGTTTACAGCTATAGCAGATTTCCCTCAAAGTGTAACCACCCCAGCTCCGGACTTGATTCCATCCATTTCACAACTTAGAAAAATGCTAAAATGTCTCATTAACATAAACATTAGCATTTACTTGATGACGTACTAGTGTACATAAAGTGCAGTTGGAAACCAGCCAGGTCTTTTGTAGAGCAATTTTCAGACAATAAAATCCCGATGTTGTCAATATTAACACCAGCATTTATGCGTCTCATCACAGTGCAGAACTTTTATTTAGTTTACAGCACAAAACACAATTCAGGGTGCCGTTACTCTTTAACTCATTGTGTATTTTGTCTTCCAACAACGTAAATTACAGTACATTACATTGAAAGCATTAAAGTCGTTTTTATCCAAATCGGTTTACAATAAGTACATTTGACAGCATCTGAATAGGTCATAATAAAGTAAACACATTATAGAATAATGATGTCATCATCAGTCATCAGGCTGGTTGGAAGGGATAAAGGGGGGTGGGAAAATAAAGCATGCTGTTTTAATATCAGAAAATTCTGCAGGTACATCTGTGTTTTTTCCCCATAGGGTGGAAACGATTATGAAATTTTCAATGACCCACGGACCATCGGTTTCACAGTCTATTCCCCAGAGGATACAGCGAGGCTGTGTCGTGAGTTGTTCTTGAACACTCCCCCCAATGAGTCCTGATGGTCACACAAGTTACTGACCTGTTTTGCCACTGACATGCTTTGAGTGCCCTCTTGTGGTCAGGGCAGATCATGACACCTTGAAATGCAGTGCCAATTACATTTTAGGTATCTGTAGTTTTACATAGATATTAATATGATTACTCCGCATAGTATTGGGCAGTGGCAGTATCATTGTGTTAAAGCCTTTTGGCCAGATACAGTGAAAGGTATGATGGGATGTGATTACTAAAATGTTGGTTATTATTTAACAGATTCATGCCTTTTGCCTTATTAAAGGGTCAGTACTGGCAGAATGTTGATTAATTAAAGTGATTTGAAATTTTAAGTTTTATGATTAGCCATAGGAGTGGCTTTGTATAAATGATGTGTCTGAAACAATATTAATGTTTGAACTTGAAACTAAAACAATGCTTTTGTTTTGCACTAATATACATTTTCTTCCTGACAAACTGGGCTGTTTTGAGGGTAAATGTATATAATGCTTTTATTAAATACTGGTAAAGAAGATGGGACCCAATAAATGGCAAGATTATATCTGTAAATTATAAATATGTTTTTAATTTATCATAGATTATTTATCATAGGCTTGATATGTATCATTCCAACACTGCTCTCAACTCAGTATTGTTTTTATTATTAATGTTTATCTGTGGCTCTGAATATCTACATATATCTGAACCTTTACTGAACTGTACCTGAACCTGTAGCCAAAGTTCCTAATAGCTGCTAATCAAGTCCTGATATTCTTGCTTGTGCGGTAGCTAGTTTGACTGGAAAAGGTAAACAATGCATGGATTGAATATTATTTATTCAACTGACTGGTGTATGGTTTTAACTGAAGGTTTTGTGAAATTAATTCTGCAAATGGTTAACACCAGTATGCAACTTTAACAGCTATATGATATTGCCTTATTTGTAGAATCTGACATAGTTCTAAGCCTTGCTTTTCAGGTAGTTAATATTGTTTGTTTTTTTATTCAATGTTTTTATGTGAAAATGAATTTATGTGAAAATGAATTTCTGAGAAATCTTGAAGAAGTCAATGTCACAAGTAAAACATTATCAATTAATGTGACATCATAACACTCCTTTAGATATTACTTGTAGACTTTAACAGTGAATGATCAATCATGACATTTTTTCCTCTTAATTTTCAGATTCATGTTTTTGATATTTGTATTATATGCATTAATTGTAATAAATTGTTTTGATATGTTTTCTGAACACAGCTCTATTTACAAGCATGGCTCATATTTTTTCAGTCCTTGTTCCCTTATATTTAGTTAAATGTAGGTGACTAAATACATATTTTGTGTAATTAAAGTGTTTTTGTTAGGGTATTGAGGTGGTGAAACAGCAGTATTCTGCAATGACAACATCGACATGCATCCTCATTTTGTCATTATGGCAAATATGAAATGTATCTTAAAAGTAAAGGGTTAATACTAAAATTATTTAATGCACTTTCTTACATTGGTTTTTCCACAAAAAGTCGTCTTTGACATGACATAAGTACATTTCTTGAATTGAAGACAAACTTACACAACAAATCTAGGCAGTGAGATTGATAATTAGACAAGATGCATAGAGATTTTGTGGAATACATACGGTAGAAATGGATATATACTTGTGTACTGTATATATGGGCAATCATTAAAAACTAACATGTCAGTGATAACAAATACATTTAACTCACTAGCAAAACGTATCACTCTTATGAACATATTTTGTGAGTCACACCAGTCTTCTGGTGCACTACAAAATTATGTTGACCATCACAATCTATTCTGTGAGCGCTAGCAAATGGTATTGGTTCTATACATAATACAAAAAGAGCTTTATAAGAATTTTGTCCATTAGGAAATAATGGCTTGAACCCCTTTTGAAGGAAGATTAATATTTTCGAACAAGAGAACAAATATTTTTCCATAAAATGTCTGTAATATATGAAATAGTGTGGCAGTCTTTTGTTTACACATTAAATATGACACTACATTGATTAGAACATAAAGGTTGCAATCTAGATGCAACAAAACATTCAAATAAATAAATAAATAATGTAATATAATTAATATAATAATACACAGGTTACATTTTTTTAAATAAAAACTATTCTAACTGCTTTTCCATTCACAGTAATGAACTTCTCTTTAATGTCCATGTGTTGTCTGCTTCTATCCCAGTGTCCCTTCATACTTGTTCTTAAAAATACACCTAATAATTCATTTTAAACTCTCCATTCCTCCTTGAAATTCTTTTCCATCTCATGAAAAAAAGTGTTTGTCCACACATTCTTTACGGTTTGTCCTGTGGCAGTGGTTATAAACTGGTGTTAAAACACAAAAGCCATATCTTAAGATGCTCTGGTCAAAGATATATGGTATAGAGTCAGTATAGGATCCTATTGAGCATTTATGCAATTAGATTTTATAGTACACAAAACAGTTACAAATCATTTCTTCTTTCCCTCTCAAATGTTTTTACCTCTAGTAGTTGTATCTAATTATTTTTATGCATGACTTCTGTAAAATGTATCTCATCCAGGTGTCTATTATCTCTGATTATTGTTTCCATGTAAATGTAGGCTGTAAAGCCCTTTGAGACTGCAATGTGATTAAGGGCTATACATATAAACTTGAGGGATACTAAATGTACTGCTGATTTATGCAAATCAGTCTGCCCCTTTCTATCACAGCTAAACAGTTTGGTCTGCAATTACTGCATCTCAGCTGTTGTGGTGTAGTTTCCCAGGTGGGTCAGGTCATAAATTGTGACTCACCTGACTAAATTCTTTGTTCCCATCCATTTCCAACTGGTCTCAGCTGGCCTGCATTTGCATGCTTCCTCAACTCAGCCTTAATTGTTTAATACATAAAAAACAAATGTACCGTACCTTGCTGTCAAAACACATAAAAGCAGACGAGATTGAACTTAATCCTTGACGGACAGCGCTGAAAAGGTTGCTCTAATAGCAACTAACTGGTAAACCACAAGGGGGAAACATGAACACAATGTGAAACCCTTAATATCGTCACACCCAGCTGGGACCCCAAGCCCTAACCCTACTCCCAGCACCCTAGGAGCTGATGATCTGTCCAGACCAGGTCTCGTGTTTGCTCCCTGGGTTGAGGTGTGTGATCTTCACCTCCACCGCCTGTACTTTCAGATTCTTGGGAGGCACACGACAGACCTTGTATGTTACTTCATCCCCCTCCACCGGGACGTATTCTCCCTCGATGCTGGAACAGAAACAGCCAGCGTGGTGTTACCAGCACAATTCAAATGGAGTCACGGGCACAGATGGTGCTACCATTCCATATGTGCTCTTCAAATCAGAGAATTAGAGGTGTATGCAAATATAATGTTAATTAAGGGACAAAATGCTGGCTCACAGTGCCAGACTTTAGATTGTTTTTGCTGTTCCAACACTCCAGGATATATATATATATGGCGTATGTATATATTTTACATATTTTCCACAAATGTGTTGAAGATTTCCACAGGAATATTTGTTCTTGTTTATGTTTATTATTTATCAACATGGTTGGCTATTATATTGCAGTAGTAATATTTAAAGTTATGTAAATACGTTATGTAAATACGTTGCTTGTATGTCCCCTATCATAAAATGTAATTCAGTTGTATGCTGTATTATGAATCGACCTGAAAGTGTTGTACTAATTATGAAATCGAATGTCATTTAGCCAACATCCCTCTGAAGAAATGATTTACGAAAACAATCCTTCAAATAATCATATTGTTCACCTGTGAAATCAGTTATAAATTATGCACTTCCCACTCCATCAGGTAGCCAATAAAATTCGGGCATGTTAAAACCACCAACAGAATAGGAATGGTGAGCTGACATGACACGTTTTACATTCTGTTCTATGCACTGCATCGTTTGTTATCATAGTGGCTGCCACTCACTCTGAGATGTGAACAAAGATATCTTCCCCGCCTTGACATGGACAGATGAAACCATGACCCTGTGACCTGGAGAAGTTCTTACACACGCCTTTAAACGCTGGTCCTGTGTGGGCTCGCACTGTCCTGGAGACAGAGAGACAGAGAGAGAGAGGGAAGGAGAGATCTTCCTTTGACACTGAGATATAGCATAGATAGAACACAGAATCACTTTTGGACTTTTGATCATAACTCATCACCACTCACATTTAATCATCTGTAAATGTTGTTTTGATCACATCACATGTAGCGTTATTGATACCACAGACATACCACAGGAAATAAACCGACAAAGCCGCCATGCAGGCGTTTGTAGGAGGACAAAGATGAGAAAATGGGCGGTTATTTGTTAACAATAAACGCCCCCACGCAACCTCGTCATGATTACAGTGTCACACAACAACACCGCCAACGTCTGTGATTCACAGCGCAAACACAACAGCGTGAAGCCCATCGGCCTCACCTACTACACATCACCATTGTTAATGAGATCGTCGATCATGGTAGCACCCCTATAACACCCCTCCTTTCCCCCTATCACCCTCTATCTCTCAGAAACAAATGTTCCGCGGAAGGAGCTTGTTTTTGCATTGTTATTTAGGCTTGAACTTATCACACCGGGCTGCTCTAGTGTGGTCCGGGAGGGTCCCCCTGACAGCATGCGCGCATGGGGGGACTTACGCTGAGTATGTGCGGGTTCGCTTGGTGGGCAGCGGGCTGGGCAGCTCCCTGGAGCGGGGCTGCTCTCCGTTCTCCCACACCCGGCTCCTTTCCCTCAGGAAGGGGAAGGACAGGGACAGGGGGGCGTTGGGGGAGCGCAGCGGCGTCGCCGAGGGCGAGGTGAGGCCGCGGTCCGTCATGTTCAGGGCTGAGGGGGGCGGGGGTTGTGGTTGAGATTCTGTGTTCAGCGATAGAGGTCTTCCTGCCCCCAGGTTGCAGTGTGGCTAATACTGACACTGCAAAGCGTCTGATGTAGCGTCTGTGAGTCTGTCAGTGTCAGAGGTGAGTGGTTGTCCAGGGCACCGCTGTCGCCTCACGTCTGTCAGGAGGGTGTTCTGTGAGGGGAGCCAGAGAGACCAGAGGGATATCATGCATAGGAAGGGGAGGCATGTCTTATTATGTTGCTGTCTCTATATAAGGGCCCATTTAAGATGGACGCACAGGCAACTTGAGCGGTGCTCCATGCAATATAAAACAGCACAGCTAATAGTTCCATAGGCTCTCAGGGCATTAAGAGATACAATGTAGTTTCCCAGGTCCTTTTCTCAAGTGTTACATTATGTATGCTTATTGCTTATACTATCAATGAACACGTTGACATTCAGACTGTTCAGCATTTACATATTCTTCAATCCTTTCAGAGCCATGGATTTAGCGAGTTGAGTGCTAAATATCAATCAGTTTTCCAATAAGCTTTCATTCAAGGGCAAAGCCACTTCATCGATAGTCTTTACATTAACCAGCTGCTATTCATAATAAACATACTTTATTTATGGTATAGTTGTCTTGCATATCGCCACACTAAGCCAAATGCTATTGTTAAGTTAAAAAAAATTACTTTGCTATGATGAAAGACCAATAAATACAGTTCAAGCACAACGCTTTCAAAGCCCTAGCTTTAAGTTGTGTGCTTACACAACCCCTACTACACTGGCCGCATCATCAAGGTTACACGCTACACAGTGAAACGCCACTGGAGGCTATGCATCCCCACGGGAGGCCCGACCGTGACGTGACGTCAGAGCGCCGCTGACTCCTGACGTCACCATTCCATCCCACAAATAGCATGGTGACTATTGTCAAGTGCCGCGGTCCAAAACACTACGTGGTGGCACGAGCCATTTAATCGAGTAGCGTCGTATATTACGATCGCTATCTTTTGTTATTTATGTATTTATTAGATTTGACCAAAAATATTATGTCCTGCACACAGGAGGGATTATTCTGACCAGGTCTCTAATGTCAACAACATAGAAAGGATGTCTGTTCATTATGGAGGAAAAACGAAAAGCAAGATACACATTCAAGTACGTGAATAGACAAAGAAAGTGTTAATTCTTCACACAATTAACACAAAGGGTCAATGAATCCAAATAAATTGCTGTGATTCGATATGCGCTGCGTGGGTGTGTAGCCTGTTTATTTTAACCGATTGATTAATCCAGAAAAGCATCACATTTCATATTTCTTAACTAAAATGTTCGTAAAATGCCATTTTTACCACTACCGTACGAGAACATTCTTTCAGTAAATTTTGGAAAAGGTGGCGCCTGTGAGACAATCAGGCTACTTAAGTGTAGGACAATAACAGTGTTCAAATCACATCATCATTAATTGTTACCGACAAATTAACTACATAATCAAAAAGCCTGAAGACTGTTGATTGGTTTATAGCATTGGACAAGCATAATGGTGGCTAATTACATTTTCAATCTAGGCTACTCATCCCAATAACATTGTCGCAGGTCGTACTATGATTACTAGTTAGTAATTACTTACGGCATTGAGTACGGTATTAGGTTGATGAAGAGCGGTGTGCGGTGTCCGGTGTCCGTATCCTATATATTATATAACGTATAGCCTACATATAATTAAATATATCGATAAAATTCGTGTATACAAACAGAATACCCTGATGTTATGGGCGGTGAGTCTGAGCAGCTGGCTGGGATTCCAATGGCGTGATGCGACTCCCCTCTCTGCGTACTGTGATGGTGTGTGACAAAGAGACACACACACAGACACTCTCTCTCCCCCACCCCCACGTATCTGGTATTTATATATCAATGCATTCACAACAACACACCTATGTTGAATTGTCATTAAAAACACATGAGAAAAAACATGAGCCCTGACACTGACTGGGTTTGATTTGTACAATAAACACCAGTCACAGTATTATCTGACCAATTAGATATTGAGTCCATTCACATCAGAGTGGAAACCGCATATCCATGCCTTCCCTTAAATAGTCAATGCAATACAATTAACTCACATGGGTGATGATCCTGCATCTCGCTGTTGTAACATAAATAGAACTTTAAAGCTGCACATTCAAATGTCTGTCACTCGCTGTATATGTATACAGGTATTCATTATTCCTTAAATACCTCATAAAACAGATTACTACGCAACTGAACGTTATTTAAATAGTTATATTTTCCTTATACTTTATAATGGTACATGGTTAACCTTGTTTAAGCAACACCATAAAGACACACTCATCTATTCATCTAATTAGTCTACAGATATTTTACACTCACTCTGTACAGAATACACAAGGCTGAAATATATATATATATATATATGTGTTTCACATAAAGCCTGGATGTGTGAAACAAAGTAAAACAAAAAGCAATTTAATTGATTTTTGTCAAAAGTACTATATTATATACACACAGCCTAAGCCGTAAGGGTGTTTGAGTTGTACAGACTCAACATATTGATCACGAACATGTGAAATTTCACAATCAAAGGTTATGGAGCTTCTGGAACAATTAGTGCATGTGTCCATAAAAAACACAAAGAAAATGTTCCTTTCATTAGAACAACCATAGTTCTTACACAGAGAAAAGCCGCAAAAAGCAGGTCCATCCTCACAAAATATTGCCATCACGTGTGACACTTTGACAGTAAACGTGCCCATCACAGCCGTTAACACACATTTCTCAACATTTCTTAGTTGTTCCACCACGACAAGAGCCCCAGTCCTGGTTCACAAATGGTCCCCTGAAATCCAAGACAATGGATATTAGAGACAAACCACACATTACCAAAACAAATGAGCCTAAGCTCTCAAAGTCAAAAGGACTTTGTAGTGCGAGACTGCTTTCTTACAACGAGCGTGTACGGAGGCTGTTTCTTCTGTGTACTGTCCTCTGCCGGTGGTGCTGAAGATTGTCCCGGTTGTGCAGGAGCGTCCGTGGTTGCCGTGGCGGGGCCTGTTGGAGACGTATCCACAAACACCTCATCTGTGACCCGAAAACGGATCTCTTCTCCTTGGTCCATGTAAAGGTCATGGGCCCCCTCGTCTGTCTCGTATTCCCAGACCCATACCTGTTCGGCTTCGTCGCTGGGGCGGTGGTTAAGGAAGGGTTTAAAAGCTCAGTTGCTAGGGTAGGTAGGCGTGCGGGTTGTCGTGACATTTCAGTATGAGCTCAGATTTCAATTACTAAATGAACACTTCAGGATACAATTTAGCAGGCTGCTGCAGTGACTCTGGTGGAATGAGGATGTCATCAAAAAAACCCATAGTCACTGTGAAATACAACATTAACCAGTCAGACTTCAGACTTTAACAATGTTAGTGAAAGTACCCTTGTTCAGACATGAATGGACATGAACAAAAGATGTCTTAAGTTTACAGTTTTCCCTCAATGGAGTATTTTTGTAACCTGACATGCCAGAGGAATTGCTGTCACGAGTCCATCTGGGGAGCCAAACATTGAAACTGTTTGTGAATGGCTGTACTAAAAAAAAATTAAAAAAAATACTTGGCAATTGATTGGATGAACCCATCTGGTCGTCTTCCCTGTCGGCACACCTAAACCACGCCCTGATTGGAAAACCACACCCGTATAGCTATAAACACGACGCTGATTGGAAAGTTCAGTTGCTACTCGGACACATTCAAAATGATTCCGAGGCTTTCCAGACTGATTCTCACGCCGAAATTAAACTGAAGCTCCTGAGATCAGGATGGTCTCGCAAGGATAGTATTTTTGTGCTCTGGGGCAAAATACGGACACTGTTCTAATTTTGACTTCCACTGCCTTTGTATTGCGTGAAGGTGCCTCCTTGTCACTTTATTCTGCTAACAAAAAACAGAAACATTCCTAAAAGCTGCAGTGTGACAAGACCCACTACCTACAAAGGCAAACATCCCAGAATCAAGTTTGAATAAACTGTTGAACTGGAAATAATCCGCCTTTAAAAAAAGGAGACAAAGTGTACATTTTCGGTTTGACATCTTATTAATGAAAACATGTTCTGGGTTATTTTCCTTGTTGGTAGTGCAGCCGATACACTGCAGCTTTCAGTTTTTTGCCATCATAGCAAACCTTCCCGCAATACAGTCATAGGAAGACAAAATGTGTTTGACATCTGTATGGTGGTGGCACCAAAATCACAAGACCTGCGACGGCAGCTCAGAATCCTCAATAAGGTGAAGGTAAACTTGCTTCATTGTTTTTACACATACAAAAAACTTTGGGCAGGATGGTCTAGTGGTCTGGGTTTTGGGTTCCCACCCGGAAGGTTGTGGGTTCAAACCCCGGTGTTGACCTACCTGTAAGCATCCTTGAGCAAGATGCCTAACCCCCTATTCCCCAACTGCTCCCGGTGGTTGGTCGCACCTTGCATGGCAGCAATCACCATCGGTGTATGAATGTGTGTGTGAATGTGAGGCAACACTGTACAGTGCTTTGAGTGGCCGGAAGGTTAGAAACACGCTATATAAATGCAGTCCATTTACATTTACCAAATTACACACAACTCTAACATTATAAAGACTGAACGGAGAGGTCTGCATGTGTTGTTAAAAACTACATTGTAACTAGGCTTGAGGACTAACTGTGAAGCTGAAGCTTTTACCAGCCACAACAACCCATACATTCTACTCACCATAAACTCCCTCCTGACTGCAGTACTTGATCTTTCCCAATAGGATCTCATCAAGGAAAGGGTGAAAAACAACATACCTGAAATGAACTGACAGAAATACAAAGGAGACAAGTCTTTAAATGCAATGGCCGATTACACAAATATTAGATAACACAAGTCAGACACTGTCATAAGACAAAGGATTTACTAGAAATAAAACAAGTATATTAACATTGACAATGGTTGTATACTGAATGATGATGGCCATGATGCTACTATAAGCAACTTATATTTGTGTAGCATTTTCAGCTTTAGAAAATGAAAGAAAAAAAGAGGGGAAAAAACTACATTGTGTTGATTGACAGTAATTGTTTGTGTCAAAAGAGCATGGTTGGATTAGTAGTGCATATTGTATGTTAGTAAGTGGCTACCTTTAGTGTGCGAGGCCCCATCCCCTGGGAATATATAAGAATCCTCCAGTTTAGTGATGTCATACAAGCAGATGCAAAGGCCAACATTGTACACCACCTTTGGAGAATCAGGTTACTGTTTTTATGCAACATAATTACATCGTGGTCCTACAACACATTCTTGACAAAAAGTAATTAGTAAATAGGACAAAAATATACCTTATTCGCCAATTTCTTATTGAGTTCTTCAGTTACAGCATCATTGAGTTTCCTGTGGAAGTTCCATGGAGGAATCCTCACAGTGTCGACCATTTCTACCACCACGAACATTATGCTTACATGGACATGTAAACAAATTATACACATAAGGAATAAGGCAACGTGTTCAAAACATGCGAGTACATTTAACGTCCTGATTCAAGCAAATTAATGCATGAGTGAACCGATGAAAATAACATAGCCAAATTGTAGGCTACAGTCTACTGCTTCACTAGATTTTTCTTAAATTAACAAATATGAAGTAAAGCAACCAGGTGATAGTTCAAGCAAGTCGGCAAAAATAAAAACTCTCCACGTGAAAGACTACGACACAACATTCTCACTTACGGCATGTCGTAAATATAAAGGCGCAGTCCCGATATACAACACATTTTAATTGTATAAGCATTTATTTTGAATATCAAATTATGTTATTCTTGCAAGCTGCAAAACTGCAGATGAATCCCCCAGCATAGATAAAAAACAAAGCAATGGGATTTTAGAAGGATATTTAACTGTCACTGTAGGAGACAAGACAATGTTGCACTGAACACATTTTCATTTAGGCCTACTTACCATATCAATAAATCGGTACTAAAAATTTCTTAAATAATTCATACGTCTGATGAACTTTACCAAAAAGATGACACACTATGAAACTTGCAGGCTATATGTAATGTTATGTAACTCCAACGCCAAGAAAATGTATTAATAATGTTATATCAAAACTGATTATTCTTTTCAAACAACTCTGCGATGTATAGACATTTCCCAATATACTGTAGGCCTGTATGACCACTGTCGAGGCATGTGCAGCAATCAATGCAATACAAACATGAACACTGAAAATAAGCAGGCCTATTGATGATGATAATCTTCAGATCATGGGTGACCATCATATAAGGGTTGTATAATTTGTGTACTCTGTATATTATTTTAATGTAATTGTTTATAACATTTTACAAATGATAAAGGGCAATCTGTGTGTCCCAACAGAAGATGATCATGTTTACATTTCCATCCCAAAAGTCTGAAGGAATTCCAACCAAAGCCTGGCCTCTCCAAACTTTTATTAAAGGACCAAACCCTAACAGGCATAGCACATATACAGTATTTAATTCTAAGAGAAGCACACCGCCCAATAAATACTGTGTTTGAGCATACAGAACTTGGAAGTGCCGAGTTTCGACATAGAAAAATAATGATTACAAGTTTAAATATTTTGTATTTGTAAAACACATTGAAATGCAATTTGAGATTAAGTTATATTAAGTAATATATATACAATTTGATGTGTAAAGCGTTATTTTTCCAAGTCTGAAATTCCGAGTTATGCACGAACGCAGCTAAAGGTACTGTATTGTATAGTATAGTTACTCAAAAAGGTAGGCGTTTTACCCAACGGGTCGTAGTGAACGGCTGTGATTAGATTATCATTAGTCTTTCTTGCTAACTTCGAGCTCAAATCAAAGCCGTGTATTAACTCACTCAACCACACCCAGCACTTGTCCCAGGACCCAGGTAGACAGACAGGCTGGAGGCACGTATTTCAATGTATTCCCCATATCCAGCCGTGTCTGCAGACAGGCAGCTAAAGGCTTTGCCCTCATTGGGCACAATCAAATTAACATTCACCTGGGAAGGGGGGGGGGCACTTTGTTCCCCTTTGTTACCTTTCCCACTTCTCCTGTCTATAAAATACTGGAACCTTTTCTTGGCTTACTCATAAATGTGTTGTGGAGCCACAGGGTGGAGCATATCGCTTATGAAACCATACGTTTTTTCCCTTGCTGTACACCAATGCAATATTAAAGCCTGCTTTCCTGATGTTGAGAGCAGACCAGCAAAGAGGGACACCCTCAATGTAGAAGCTCAATCTGAGAAGCTCAAAAGAGATTGGATCACACACACAAAATACATATTTAAATCCCTCTCTCACACACACAGGACAATAATAATTGAAAGATACACAGAGACGCACACAAAATAGTAGTAAGCATTCTGCTTTGGTGAGGCTCACCCACACTAAACCCCTTTTTTATATAATGAGAAGTGATACTATGTGACTGTTGTATACACACACACAAACAAATGGAGACTGTGGGAAGAGCAGCAGGAAATGGCGCACATGGTTTTGAGTGATGGTTGAGGTGTACAGGACTGACATTAGCCCCTTGTTAAGACCACAGCATGCAGTAACAGGGCGTGGAAGAGAATTTACTGCGGCTTAGTGGCGTCTAGACAGATCTATTGTTTTCAATGATCCTACTTTTAAAAGTTTCACTTGGGCATTTGTATGTAGAGTGCCGATACTATTAAACAGGTACTTACTTTAAGGCCACAATTACATCCAAACAAATGACGCCACTAAATGTAAATATAAAAAAAGAGAATAAAAGTCGTCAGGAGAGGGCTGTATGCTTGTGAATGAAGAAAAACACACGCTTAGACGGAGAAGTGCTGTTAGTATGAATGGCGCTGCCTTTAACAGAAACAGGTAGTGCTAAGCTAATCACAAACCTCTGCCTGTGATTATGTGCATTCTGTGCGCGTCTGGCTGCCATCTCGGAGTGCTTTCACAGTAATCGCGTCTGTGTGTTTGCATGTGTATGTCTATGTGCGCTTTTGATCTGTACAGCGACCTTAGTTAGTGTGTGTATGTGTGTATGCGTGTGGTGCGTGTACCATTACAAACCTACAAGACATCTACCTATCTCTGTGTCTCTACCTCTCACATGCACAATATATTGGCCCCGTGTTCCATTAGCCCCTCTAAGTACCCCTTAAAAAAGCCCCCCGTATCTCCCTTTGGTCTAATCAGATCACTGGAGTTCTTTCATCCTGTTGAGGGCAGAGCCGGCCTTGAACCACATGATCTGTGTCTCATTGAAGGTGTGGTTTAGAGAGATTGACTCCTGCCTGCCATCACTGTGCTTGACCACCGCTGTCAAGGGCTGAAGGAGCAAAGGGAGACACAAGCAGAGCTCAAACGCCATGACATATTTTCTCTTTTAATAGTGGAAGGAACTTTATATTCATATGCAACAACACACAAGCGTTAAACAACTTGTATCCTGTGATTCTGGATAGTTTAGCGTTAGCTAAACATGGATATCAAGTTATGCTGGACTTCTAATTAATGCTAGGCGAGGGTGCGTCATGGTAAAAGCTGCTTACCTTGCCAGGGGCAAAGGACTGGAGTCCTTTAATGGAAATCTTGTCGTCGGGCCGTATGTTGTCATAGTCTTGAGGGTTTGCAAAGGTCAGAGGCAACAAACCCTGTTTCTTCAGGTTCGTCTCTGTGACAACGGGAGAAAGCAGGTCAGTGGAATGGAAAATATATGAAGGAAAACAGAAAGCAAGAGCAACCGTCGAATGCTGAGATCTTTGTAAACTGAGACGGGGTCTCAGCAGATCCATTTCACAGCCAAGACAAGGTCACAGAGAATAATGGACAACATCTGTGTGTCTGTTTTCCAAAGCTATCGATTGTTCTGCCCTCTTGACCAACAGGCCTCGGGATACATTAGCTGCACAACACTGAAATGTAGTTATTTTAATTAAAGACAGGGTCAGTCATTCACCAGAATGCTTTGCTAAATTAGAGCTCAAATCACAACAATATTCCTCCATGAATATGCGGCGCCGCCCCACACATCGAAACGCACTGTGAAGCGAAGCGTGGTGCTACGGCTTTGTTGATGTGAGCGGTGTTTGCCACTATGTTTATGTTCCCATTTACGGAGCCAGGGCTGTGCAAAAGTGTGGGATTTGTTTTTCAACACGCACAGAAAATCCTAAACTAGGCAAAATGCTAGGAGATATGTGGTGAATTTGACTAAATGTGTATTAGATTACAATTAGCTCGCAATAGCTGACTTTCCCTATGAATGTCGTTTGGCTTTTACAAAACGGCTAATTCAATTTGCACAGACACTTTGGGATTGCAACATTATTATTTACAGCACAGGACTACGTGATGGCAGACTGAAATGCGGCGGTCTCAGTCTCGCCAGACGTACCATGGATCCTGGCGAAGCTCTTGACGATGATGGCTCGTCCTCCCAGGTGCCTGGGCTCCAGGGCAGCATGTTCCCTACTGGAACCTTCTCCATAGTTCTCATCGCCAACCACAACCCAGTTCACTCCATTAGCCTGCAGACAAATAATTAGACACAGAGTTAAACATTAGGTTAGATAGATTAGGTAGACTTTTTGATCCCACTGTGGGGAAATGTAGTTGGTACAGCAGCTCCATATTAAGAATAATACACATAACAATATAAAAAAATAGCAAAGATAAATAGCAATAAATACAACTATAAACTATATGTCAGTGCATATATAGTACAGATGCAAATGTTGCATACAGTGAAATAGTAGATGCTGAAGATCGGCAAACAATAAAAATACTACATTGTGGCTAGGAAAACCTTCTCATACATCATCAGCACATTTGTTTGTTTGTTTGTTGCACAAATTAAAAGTCTGACTGCTGTTGGGATAGAAGACCTGCGATAGCGCTCTCTCAGCAACGGTCTGCTGCTGAAGGAGCTACGCAAGGACCTCATGGTCTCATGCAGAGGGTGAGAGGTGTCGTCCATGACTGACCCCAGGTTGGTTAGCATCCTCCTCTCACCAACATGTGGAAATGTTATTTTATCTTAAATTATATTCATGACCTCTAGGAATAACAAAGCATACATTTGATGAATCAAGTAATAGATTACTTTGTAGTGGCGGGCTACATCAGGCACACCGCCAAACTCGCCCGTCAGTTGGTTCTTGATCTTGTTGATGCCGTCGTTCTCGATGTTGACGGCGCCGATCAGCAGGTTGTTGGAAATGTTGTCAAGGTGTCCGCGGAACTTCAGCCAGGGTCCGGCGGCACTGATGTGATCGGTGGTGCACTTGCCCTTCACCTAACAGAGAAGCACAAGACGAATTTGGACAATCCATCATTTGCTTCACCGTAAGGTAACATCATAGTAGCTTGTATGCCCAGTAAACACACCTCCCCCTTTCCTTCCAATCCTCAGACCCCTCCCCCTTTCCCACCACCACTCCCCTAACCTTGATCAGGACTGTCATGTCTTCAAGGTCCTTGCCGTGCCACTTGTCAAAGGGCTCCAAGAGCTGCAGTCGGTTGCTTGTGGGGCTGACTTCCACCTGTCCAGGAGCAAATGAGAAATGTTTTGAGATCAAATACAATTCTCAAAAAAACATATTTGCACACTGAGGTCCTTCCCACACTGTTATGGTATATCTTCACTTGAAAATAACAAGTCCCTCTCAAACTACCTTGACTGAGCTGCCTTTGGCTGGGGGGTGCTGGTATGTGTCCTGACCAGGGTCGAAGTCCCTGCTGGGAAGCTCATCACCCGTTGGGGGTTCCAGCTTGAACCTCTCTCCATTGGCAGCTGTTAGATAGTCTGTCTCGGGGTTGAAGTCGAGGGTTCCCGCAATGGCCAAAGCGGTGACAATCTAGTAGGGGTGCACGATATTGATAAAATGTGATATTGCGATATTGATCATGAAAATTGCAATATCCATATCAATTTCAATATTTTTAAACATAGGGAATGGTTTGGGTTATGGGAAAATGCATCAAAATATATTCTTAACATAACAACACATTTTCAACTGTCATACTGGACTGTTACAACAACAGTAATTCCAAGCTACTGAAGAGGCATTCTTTATGGCCACTGGTGTTTCCTCTTCGACCTCTATTATGTCATTAGCTTCCTCAGACACACATCTTACTTTTCTGTCTAAATCAAACACAACTAAGCCAAACAGCCAATGGACGCATCTCTCCACTAAATATACTGAATATTGCAACATGCAACATTTTCGGTATGATATTGCACAACGTGATATTGCGATAATGATACTGAATCGATATATTGTGCACCCCACCAGTGATGATTTTATCTAGAGTGCACTGGTAGAACAGGTCCCAGATCAAATGCTAACGGAGGTTGACTGTGAGCAAGGCTTAGGTCGTCTCGGTGGAAAAAAAAATACTACAAAAGCAGAAACACCACAATTGTTTACAGCCCCAAGTGACTTCTAGTACATTCACTGTTTTATGTATATTAGTTAGTCTAAATGGGACATTGACTCTGTAGTAGGCTTTTCACACGACATATTCTCACCCCGGGGCTAAAACTGGAACCTGGGATAATTTAACCCGGAGCTAAGAACCTATATGATTTGTGCAGCTCATCACCCTTGTACGGGGAGAGTTAATGCTTGCTTTGGTTACTTTAGCATCGTATTAGTATTAAACATTGTTTGGAAACTATTTTGAGATGCAGTCTGAGCAACAATATAATTTGACAGTGCAGATTTAGTGATCTGAGGGTATCTATACCTCAGGTGAGGTGACGAACGCATGGGTGGCAGGATTGGCATCGTTCCTGCCAGTGAAGTTTCTGTTGTAGGATGTCACAATAGTGTTCTTCTCGCCTTTCTTCACATCCTTTCTGAGTAGAGTCAGAACACAAAAATGTTCAAAGTCTGCTGTATTTTAAGGCCCGATTTAAAGGCCCGCTATTGTAAATGTAATGTTTGTATATTTATGTGGATTCAAAAGGTGCCTGGACCGTCTCTAGTAAGTCATTTAGCCCACATTTATTTCTGGGGGGAAACAAAAATAACAGAACAGCTAATCAGATTTGGCTCCAATTGTGACATATCTGGATTGTAACCAATGGTCTCTGGCTATCCTCCCACTCATATAGCCAATCAAGTTGCAACACCAGCTAAGATGAAATGTGAATGATACAGACCTTCACAAAGAAAAGGCACACGTGCTTCCATAATAAATGAACATCACAAGAACTAATGCTGATTACAAATGATGTCTTAAAATAAAAAGGAAAATGGAAACTAGAATGGTACATACCTGTCCCATTGGCCAATGCACGGTCCACAAGCATTGGCCAGGACCACTCCTCCAACATCTCTTAGAATCCTAGACTGGAATAACAGCCACGGATGAGAATGCAAAATGCAAAAGGGTGGCAGGCCATTCAATTTAGTTAGGCATGGTGGTGCTTTAGTTTAAAGTCACTGGCATTTCAGTTATACAATGAAGTTGAAGAATTAATAAAAGAGTAATAGTAGAAAACACAATTTGAATCAGTACCAATGAGAACACACCATTTAGTTTTAACAAGCTGCTATCTAGTAGTTAATGTCCAATGATGACCTACAGTAGAAAAAGTGTCAATACAGTACTTTAAACATAAACACCCAACTACTCGTTTAGGTTTGAGTAACTCCGCAGGGCTTTCAGAGCTCATTGAAATGTAATAGCAACACTGACGTACGTATCCGTCCCTCTCGATAGTGGCGCGGATCTGCTCCGACCCAGGAGTGACCGTGAACTGGGCCTTGCACTTGAGGCCTTTGTCCAGCGCCTGCTTGGCCACCGAGGCTGCTCTGCCCATGTCCTCGTAACTAGAGTTGGTGCAGCTGCCAATCAAACCTAAAGAGGTCACCACAGACCATAAGACTCAGGTTATGTTGTCCCCGTTACATGCATAGCAGCATAACACACACACACACACACACACGTGTTCTATGGCACGCACACAAAGCAGATTATGTGAACACATACATGGAAACTGATCTCATGCTCAGGAACCATCCCTGTATGCATTATTCGCTCTACACTATTTGGGGCTATACACTGTGAGACCAGATGCTAAGTGACAAAAGTAGAATGTAAACTGATCATATCTGGTCAATAATACAGCATGTATAAACAGAGAACAAAATATCACGTTTCACAAGACAAAGCATTACGGATATATCTGTAACTATATATTAACAACTATATATATATATATATATATATATGACTGTTACAGATACTGACCCACTTTGACTTCCAGGGGCCAGCCATTCTTCTTGGCTATAGCCCCGACACCAGACACTGGGTGGGCTAAGTCAGGGGTGAAGGGTCCATTGATGTGAGGTTGCAGCTGTAGAAATAGGACAATTATTATTAATATTCTCTTGGTGGGAATGTGACCAATATGTTCCATGCTTCATTTATTATGTACGCATGTCTGTCTGAATGTTAACTGACCTCACTCAGGTTAATCTCTACGACGTGGTCATATTCACAACCGCCATCTGGGACCAAGTCATCTTTGAATTCATCTGCAAGCTCAGCGATCGCTGTGCGAGGCAAATAGGATTATTTATTATATCCATCAGTCGCTGTAAACTTTTGTTGTATCATGGACATGCAAACATGGAAATGTCATTATAATTATTTCAAGCGCTCTCCTACACTCCTTATACTGAAAAAACGAAAAGATGCGGTGTGATTAAAGAGGCTAAATGGTGTACATGCAGGACCTGCTGATGCTGAGCAGTACTGACCTGCCCGGCCCGTCTTCCCCAGGTAGGTCCTCATACGGCGATTGTAGGGGAACACAGAGGTTGTGGCGCCAATCTCAGCTCCCATGTTACAGATTGTGGCCATGCCTGGAAAATGAGGATGACACCATTCAAGCTTCTGGATGTGTCTTAATGCTCGGGGTGGAGGTAAGCAAGTAGCTGTAAGTTAAAACTGTAGTTATGATGTCCTGTTTAAACAAGACAACAACTCATTGGCTGTTCTAGAGACTGGAATGTTCTCTGAATGCTGACTGGCTTCATAAAGGGGGAGAAGGGACTCGTCTGACTGAGGAATGCACTTCCAGCCCATTCTCAAATTATATAGATCAAATGACTTTGGTGGGAAAGAAATCTATTTCCTTTTCTTGTTGACCTCCCATTGTTTGTTCAGTTTAGTCTGCCCTCAAGAGAAAACAGGGCTCATACAGCTGTAATTATAGGGCTTTGTTACCCATATCTTTTGGTTGATACATGCAGTGTGGACAAAACAGTTTCCTACATTGTGTATACACAACGCTATCAAAATTAAGTTGACCTAGTGAAGGAAAGCAAAAAAAAAAAAAAAAAACTAGGAAACGAGGTTCCCTAGAGAGGGGTGAAACAGTATCAAGCAATTACCAAATGGTGGAATTAGTCTAGCAGCTGTTATGTTAGTTAGAAGATTATGTCTTAAACAAACACAAAAGCTAGGACATGGAAGTGGGGCATGGAACTATAACTCGCATCCCTACAGGCCAGGTATCTATTACAATACTTCATGCTGCATTTCATCATCACCTGTGCAGGAGATGGAGTCAACGCCGGGCCCGTGATACTCCACGATGGCGCCCGTGCCACCCTTCACGGTGAGAATGCCAGCCACCTTCAGAATGATGTCCTTGGGAGACGTCCAGCCTGACAAGCTGCCGGTGAGCTTCACGCCAATCACCTGACAAGAACGCCAGATGTTAATGGGACATAAACATCGCACATAAAAAGCCACAACTGTAATAATTGTTTTAATAAATAATAAAAATTAAGCAATTTACTGTTAGAAATGCAATGTTTTACTTTTGGACACTTGAGCTCCCAAGGGATTCCGGCCATAACGTCCACAGCGTCAGCTCCGCCCACCCCAATACAAACTGCCCCCAAGCCCCCACCGTTGGGCGTGTGGGAGTCTGTGCCGATTAGCATGACTCCTGGATAGCTATAGTTCTCCAGGATGATCTGTTGGGACAATCGTCACAAAGCACGCATGCTTGTAAAGCCCGTTGCACACTGAGCTACAGTGTTTTTGTTTACTGTCCTACAACATGCATGCATACTGTTATGATAGTACTGAACAATCAATGCAGTGCAACGGTTACCATGAGCAACTAACATAGAGAGTGCCGGTGGGCAGGGTGGATAAAATCCGCGGGCAGTCCGCGGGCAGTGTGCAAAGCATAGCGGAGAAACAGTCGCCAAAACGTTTGTGCTTCAGCTCCGCATAAGCTCAGCTCAGACCATTCATGTCAACCGTTATTACGGTGATATTCTAAGCATAACACCAAAAACATAAATTTAAAAAAGAGTTAAATAATAATATAATAATAAATTGTGTTATTGACACACAGTAATTGTGGGCAAACAATGTCAGAATTAATTAATTCAAACTGATTTTGGTGAGATATCAAGTCAATTATTATCTGACAGGCAGAATAACAAACGTGACCTCAGACACGACAACCAGAGCCATGGAAAGAACAGTTACGCCATCTCCGTTTACTCCATACAGTTTACATTACTTTATGTAAACAAATTTCACAGCAATGGAGGATCGTGGAGCCTCAAAATAGTACCATCCATCCATCCATCCATCCATCTTCATCCGCTTATCCGTAGTCGGGTCGCTGGGGCAGCAGCTTCAGCAAGGGACCCCAAACTTCCCTTTCCCGAGCAACATCAGCAAGCTCTGAC
>JAODTR010010621.1:0-28945 GCA_025399935.1 Amblyopsis rosae | reverse complement strand
TAATCTGTTAGATTTATGTCCTGTCAGACCTCAACACCTAATGCACTTGCAAAAACAATCATGTAAAACATGTCTGCGAAACTACATCTTTGACCTCTTGCGCCTTACCTCTGGTCTCTCTTCCTTCCTCCTCCGAGGTCATCCAATCAGATGGTGCTTTCTGCTTGACCCCTATCAACGCTGCTTGCAGCTTTAATTAGTTATATTTATTGTTGGTTCATTATTATGAGGTTAGTGCAATATGTCCAACTCAGTTGTAGAAGGCCAACTGTGGTTACTAGTGACCACACGGTGACCATAGCTAGTCTAACCATGGTCCTGGTTGTTATAGAAACGGGGCCTGGAGAGCATGCTGAGCGATGCTAAACACTGGCACAACCTGGAACTGCAGAACCTGTCGTCCGTCACCTCGAAGTTGGAGGCGGAGCTGGCCGACGTCTGCGGCGACATAGAGCAGCAGCAACGCGACTAAGACGCGCTGATGAGCAACAAGACACGCCTGGAGATTGAGATAGGAACATACCATGGCATCCTGGACAGGGAGGAAACACGCTGCCAACCTATAGAGCCAAGGTATGTAGCCAAACTGTGGTTATCAGCTGTCTTTCTAGACTTTATAGGCTCATATTAGGCTAGCATAAATACTGCATTTGAACATTCAAACTATTAAATCACTTATTTCCTCTCAGGTGTCCAGTGACCGTGATTCAGACCACATGCCTGCCTCCACAGGAAGCAAACATGTTCATCAGAACTTTCTGGTTCCTTACAGAACTGTGAATGGTTATTTTAGAATAATTGTCTAAGAAAGATTTATCTTATTTTATCTTAATGAAATAAAGGTTTTGAAAAATAGATTCTATAATTAATATAGAATGGCCTACTGTGGGAAACACTTCATAAACTGCATTCAGTATGGTTTGGTTTCCGTTATGCTCACTAAAACCATTGCTTAGTATCCAACAGAGAATATGTGGGTTGGGGAAACCCTCAATGTCTGGTTTAACAGTTCAACATCAAAGAGACTGATTGAGGCTAGCCACTCTTATCAAGCTGAGCAAACTAGGAGACTTCTAGTAAGTTAACGTTTTCAGGAAAGGTGCTATTCATTTCAGACATACAGTTGGATACTGATCAGATATGAACCGCAAAAAGAGCCTTGCAAGTGGAACGACAATAAAGAAACAATTATAAGAAACTTGTGGATTTTGCCCAGTCATGTTGGTGATCTGGGGTTCAAAAGAGCTGAATGGTTGTGTTCTTTCTGAATGATGTCACAGGCAATTGACAGGTGTTTAAGGACTTTTATTGGTGATCTATATTTTTCATAATAATAAAAGCCTTTAAACTACAATACATCTTATTGTCTTATCTGGTAAAACATGGTCTACTCCCAGTAGACACACAGCACCCAGTAGAACCTAGTCTTCACCCAATACTTAGTCTGGTCTTGGTATCAGCACTATAGTGGTTTTATCCTCGTCCCAGTCAGTATGCACAGTACGCACTATACTGTGGCACTATGCTAACATAGTGTACCGTGTGTAATGTAGCACCATGCCAGTACAATGTTTGTCCAAAGCAATGTACAGCTGAGTACAATTATTGTCAGTAGTAGGGAATAGGAAGCTCAATGTAGGCCATGTTGTGGTTACCAAGGTTACCTAGGACCCAGACCAATAGGCTCACGTGCCGTGACCCGGACTAGCCTAGACTATGCTGTACTGCCATACTATGCTAGTACTGTGTGTACCATTGTGCTATGGTAGTGCTGTGGTACACTGTCACTTCTCATCACCATGTTCCCACCCGATCACTGATAACATGATGGCCTAGTGACTCATTAAAAACTCTGCAACTTAAACATGATTTTCATTCACTCCATTCATACTTGCTACTACCCATCAGAGTCCAGTAGGAAAAAGCTGACTGGCTGTGTAGTTAGTAGCACGAGGCCTGCTGACATTTGACCCACAGTCAGAGGGAACTACAGGCCTGTGGAGGGCTCTGAACCGGGCATGTTCGTGGCCTGGCAGATTGATAACCTGCTGACAGAGTCTACAGAAGCAGTCTGTTGGTTGCCGTGACACTGTCAGGCGGGGTTGAGGGGGACGCAGGCCACGCCCACCCCACCCTCATGGCACGCCATTGGCGCAGTGAAGCTCCACATGCCCGAGTCAGGCTGGAACTCCTCTACGGAGCTGAGGTTCGATTGGCCGTCGTAGCCGCCCACGGCGAACAGCCGACCCCCCGACGCCACCAGAGACACGCGGCTGCGCCTAGTGTTCATTGCCACCAGGTGGCTCCACTGGCCCGACAGGGAGCTGTAAACCTCTGCTCCGCTCAGGAAACCTGAGCCGTCATAACCCCCGGCAACGTACAGCTGGCTGCCCAGTGCTGCGGCGCCATGGCGACAACGTTTGTTTATCATCCCTGATGCTGGATACCAGCAGTCTATGTGGTGGTTGTAGTACTCCACCTGCAGGAGGGAAGGGGAACCACAGTCAAAACTTTAGTTCAAAATAATCAACACCTAAAGTGTAATTAGGCCTCAAATAATTATTAAACATGTCTGTTTCCATGGCAACTTCCACTTTAATTACTCTCAGATTGACAGTTGTACTAGGCTAGCAATACATTACAGTAGTTCAATGGGTGTAAACAGACCGTGTTGAAAATCTGTAAACCATCATGGCCGCCAGACACAAAGATCCTGCCATCAAACACCGAAACACCAGCAGCACTGCGACTGGCGCTCATCTCTGTTACCAAAATCCACCTGTGGGAATAAATATAAAGTACTGCATTTAATAAACATAATTATCTTAATTTAATAAGTATAACGAATGTACTCACATATGTGTTAGCACATGTGCATTTGTGCGCGTACAAGTGTTACCTGTCTATCTCAGGAGAATAACGCTCCACGGAACTCAGCGATGATTTCCCATCATAACCTCCGCATACGTAAATATGGCCATCTATCACCGCCGTTCCCATTGCACTACACGGGATATTTATTTGAGTAATGACTAATATTTATTAATTATTTTACATATGTGACTAAATATAATAATTATTAGTATCGGACCTGCGCTGCGTGTTCATACTAGACACTCTCGTCCAGACATCTGCCACCGGGTTGTAAACCTCCACCGTGCTCAGACGCGATTGGCCGTCATATCCACCAATTGCGTACAGCAGCCCGTTGACGACAGCCACGCCTACACGGCTCCGAGCTGTTCTCATTGGCTGACACCGCGCCCAAAAGTTTCCCATTGGATGAAACACCTCGACTACATTTATCGAGTCACCTGAGGAGAAAGATGATGAAGCATGTTGTTTGCAGCATGTGCACACAGCCTACTTGAAAAAGTACACTGAGGCCACCTAGTGGTCATTAGTTAGAATTGCACAAAGTGATTAATAATGTACTGATCTTATCCACACACTCGCACTAATGTGATTAAAGGCTGTATACATAAACTTGACTTAACCCACTCACACACTGACACACATAGCACAGATGCAGGCCAATATTGGCCACTATAGCTACACACTAGAGCGTACTGATAGTGTGTGTTAGCACTGCAGTACCCGAGCTGTTGAGCCCCCCCACAGCATAGACGAGGCCCAGGATGGAGGTGCAGCTCCTCTGGCGGGTTTTGAAGGCAGGGATCTGCGGCCGTCGTCCAGGCATCAGGTGAAAGTCTTTAGCTTCGTCCACCAGGTCCCTGAGAGACAACACTGTTACCGGGGTAACCTCTCCTGTCCACCACAGCCCTAGTGTATACGAGTGTGTAGCGCAGCACCTGCAGCGGTGGCATGCCCGGACCAGCTCGTCCTGTTGGACCCTCTCAGACAGGAAGAGAGGCCCACACAGAGGAAGTCTGATCCTGGACAGAAGCTCTGGGAGGAGAACGTCCCGCTGCTCCCGTCTATGTCGAACCCAGGCCAGCACCGCCTCGAACACCTGGGGCAGGACCACAACACGGCGTTAGGCGGTTGGTGGTTAGACCGAGGGAGCCCTGAACCAAAAGGCGCTTTCAGACCGGAGGAAGGTTTTCATAGCGGTTAGAGCTGTTGGAGGAAGCAGCCCTTCTGTGCGAGTCTGCATTACAGGAACCCAGAACAAACTTTTTTTAGCTCCAACTTCAGGGTAGGCATAAATAGGAACCATGCAAAAAAGAATGGCTTCAGCCGCAGGCTACTACAACAGCATTAGAAAAGTATAGCCTGCACAGGCTGATGAGGCTAATGGTAAAACAGTGTGCGCCTCTTGCCTCTCTTTCTAGCTTTCAACTGCACAAGAGCATGTCTCAGTTATCAGGAAAGCCACGGCTCAACACAAACAAACAGCTCCATCACGCTGCTCTGCTGTTACATCTTGCTACAGCAGACAGCCTACCAACCGTCACTTCAGCGTTCCTGCTGGCAGTGTGAATGCAAATAGATAAATCAAGGCATCAAAGGTGTGTAGTTCTCAGGGGAGCTCAGCTGTGGATAGTCCCTAGAACGGTTTGGTGTGAAAGCAGCTAATGTAACCACACTGTCCCCTACATACATGTAAAATATATAGATACATAGATAGTGTAAGTATAGTATGTCTTGTGTTGCTGCTGCTAACATTGCAAAGAACAATACATGTATACACATTTCTTTACAGCAGTGAATCACCACACCCTGTTCACACACAAAAGTGCATCTCCGGTTGCCATGCAGTGTCTGTACTGGACTGTTTCCCAGTGGTCGGCTCATATAAAGAAGCACTATGAAGACAACCGTTCCTGACCTGTTCCTCTGCCTTGACGTTGAGCTCGTCACATCCCACCAGCTCCGTTAGCTCGTCGGGTCGCAGACTCAGGAACTCCTCGGACGCCGTGACCTCTACAAAGTGCTGGTGCGTGAAGGTGTTTGCTGCGTCGTACAGCGCCGTGCACATCATTGTCTCCGCAAACTGACGCACGCCCAGGCAGTTCTTGGGGTGTAACCTTGGCAACCGTATAAACAGACAGAACATTTGAACGATATCGTATTACGACTACATTTGACAAGTGATTCTGAGCATTACTCAAATCAGCGCCATGAACATCAGCATGAAGGGCCTTCTCTGCCCATTATTCATATAGATCTTGCTATGAAGCTGACGTGCGCCACGTGACAAGAGCACCGAGAGCTAACCTGTCCTGCAGAAAGCTGCAGCAGGCGTCTTTCACGTTCTGCAGCTGCAGGAAGCTGGCTCCCATCAGCAGAGACTGGACGTTCTGCTGGTCGATCGCAACGTGGCCGTTGTAGGCAAAGTTGATCAGGGCCTCCAGAGCACTGTGGATAGGAGAGAGAGCAACAGGCAGTCAGACAGGCAGGAGAGAGCCACAGGCAGTCAGACAGGCAGGAGAGAGACAAACACAGGCAGTCAGACAGACAGGATAGAGAGAGAGACACACACACATGCAGTCAGACAGACAAGAGAGACAGAGAGAGAATGATGACAGGACAACCTTTCAACTTTAACATTCCTTATTCATCATAAAGGAGCCTCATTCAAATAATGATGTAGCCACTGCAGCTTCTCATTTAGAAGCAAATACATCTACACAAAAAAAACTAAATTGTAACACACTCCTCAAAACCTGAGAGACAGACAGACAGACAGACAGACAGACAGACAGACAGACAGACAGACAGTCAGACAGTCAGACAAGAGAGCCAGGAAGACCCGCAGACAGATAGACATGTACCTGGGGTCCATGCCCTGCATGAGGATCTCATCTTGTTTACATTCCACCATATCATTAGTAAACATGGCGTGGAAGTATGGGATGGAAGCAGCTAGAACAATCCGGTGTGCGCTGAATTTATGATCCCCCACCTGGATACAATAAAATACATTATATTACAATATGATGTATCACATAAGCACATTTCTGCATTAAATTGTTATTATTAGCCTATTACTATTACGATTATATTAATAATAATATAATCACATCGCCAAACAGCCTATAGGACGAATAGCCTACTTGGTTGAATGGGATACTCTGAATGACAGAAGGGAAAGAGTGAGTACAAGCATCTTATATTAATGCTTCTGATCCTGACAGCTTACATTTACAAAAGAAACTCTTAAAATATTCACAAATCCAACTGACAATATTACTCTATTTGGTCGTTCCCATAAGATCCAGTACATAACTGTTGCTGTATTGAGCATCTAAAGTGTTCAGTCAAACAGTGATTCATTCTGGCCAGCGCTACTGTACCGGTACCGGCAGTACTGGTCCATAGACGATGGGGTGTCTTATCTGGACAGTAGAGCGTCTGCTCAGTAATGAATACATCCAGCGTACCAGTACCGGTAGTCATGCAAATTACAACTAATACTGCCGCGCCTGCTAGACATTTAACCCCACATAAACCTGATGAAAGGCGTTAGCTGGGATAGCTAGCTAGCCACTGTCATCTTATTTCAGCGGCGTTACCTTGAGCGTGACGTCACATAGTTTCCCCTGACGTCGGATCTCCTCCATGACGGAATATCCACGAGCAGGTAGCTCGTGAACCGAAAAGTGGACCAAATCCTCCAGTTCTTCACTCAGAGTCGTTAAACCGTCTGACTCTCCCATCGTCATGAGGACGGCACATAGCATACGGCAAGAGAACAGCGCAGTACAGGAAGAACCTGTTCGCGGGTTTCAAAATAAAAGGTTTACAATCAAATAAAGGTCTTACCAGAAACAGTAAGAACCGTGGAAATAACACTTTATACCACCTATAACATAATATACATTATATATCATACGGTAATCATACGTTATAAGCTATTATAACAAAACAATATTGATCACAAAAAACATTTAATGACATTTTTTGTAATTGGTTGGAGCTAAAATAGGCCTTGACTTGGCACCTCCCAATAATATGCTTTACAGGTAAGACAGGAAGAAATATATTTACAAAATATAATTATATCATATACAAAACATATCAGGCAAATAAAGTTAAAATAGAAAGTAAAATCAAACATTAATTAGAACAGTTTGAACTATTAACCAAAACAATACACAATTTACATACTGTTTGCTGTACAAAAAAACCCCAACTTTATTCACATTTTATTCTGACTTTCATCCAAACAACACAAACTACGGCAGCTGAGGCCAGACAACCTACAGACATTTATAATTCAGATTCTCCAATATCAACATAAATGTCACTGTTATCCCTCATAATTTCAGTATTAGTTATTTGGTACAACTGTAGTATGTAGGCACCTCTAGAGTAAGTGGTAACTGATCTGTGTGATGCCATGTCAATGACTGCACAGGGGCCAATGGCGCTGCTTACTCTCATTGTTCAATTCTTGCTGGTGTTTTGATAAAAAATCCATCAGAAACAATTAACTTTATGGGCCAGTTTCACAGACTAAAAGACCATTTTAATTAAGTTCTCCGTTAAAAATAAGTTATTATTCTAACCCTGAATTTCCACCGGGCGTCTCTGTCGCGTTACAGCTCCGTCACAGAGCTCTTTTCAATGCAAGTGAACCACCAAAGCGTCCCAGGAGCATCCCAGAAGAGTCTCTCTGCTTCGCTAAAAATAGGCGGCGGTTATATTTTTTGACGGAGGCACTTCTGGGAAGCCTCTGAAAGCAACCAACTGCCGAATCAGACAGAACTCATGATTGCTGGTTATTTTGTTGCTATGGAAACTCGGCGAAAACACAAGAACACGCTCCGCTTCTGACACGCTGCCGGTGGGGCAGTATGCAGTGCAGAAAATACAGATCGCTGGCGCGACGAAATATCGGGTGTAAATCAGGCATTACACTAGGTTTAATCCATGTCTGTGAAACCGGCCCTATACTGTATGTTTGGAGATTCACAATGAACTTGGTCCTGGAACCCTTCATCAGCATTCAGTTGAGAGTTAGCAAACTTAACAGGTTTTATTACAATTGGAGAATTTAAAAACTGTACAAAAATAAAAATGACCAACTAAACACAAGCACATTACAGTTAGTTGAGAGAGAAAGAGCAATAGAGAGACAGAGGGAGAAAGAGAGAAATACTGTAGATGGGTCAAAACAGACAGAAAGAGAGAGAGAGAGAGAGAGAGAGAGAGAGAGAGAGAGAGAGAGAGAGAGAGAGAGAGAGAGAGACACACACAGACAGACAGACAGACAGACAGACAGACAGACAGCAGTAGTGGTAGTTATGCTGACAGGTCATTACTCTCAAAGCGTTCCTGGTTATAGATCTCTGCTGTGACCTTCCGACCTCCAAACCAGCGCTGGTGGAGGTTGTCGATGGCCCGCGCTCTCTCAGTCGCCTCCGAGAACTCCACAAAGATTTTGACAATGACATCGGCATCGTCTTCCTCGCCCTGGCTCTCCTGGTACACGACCACGCGCCTCACCGCTCCGAACCGGCCACACTCCTCCGTCACCTCCGCCTCCAGGTCCTCATCGATGTCTTCTGGACCAACCATATTCCTCAGCACCATGACGCACGACTGGAGAGGCACACTGGTTAGTAACAGCACCAGCTACTAACTATATAACACACACCAGAATAGACAGCCAAGTGGCTAGTATAGCCAGGGTCCCCACTTCAAATATCAAATGACTTTACACAGGCCTTTCCGAAAGGTCGGAATTTCCATGAGCTATATTATAGAATGAACAGCCTGTTCCGTGCAAACGGGACAGCCAGCATGGTGACAATTAACAAAGTGAAACTTAGCGTGATGGTTTTTCTACCCATGTAAACATTCAGACCAATCACTTCAAGATGTTTTGACACATCTCACAATGTAATACAATGTGCAATAACATATTATTAATGTTAGCTCAAATGTAAACATGCTGCAAACAAAATACCCTGATATTCCATGATTCAACGAAATTATTGATCAAATAGACTTAAAATTCCATGATATTCGAGAAAGTCCACTAGGACTGAACGATTTTGGGGAAAAATCTAATTGCGATTTTTCGGCCAGATTGCGATTGCGATTGCGATTTGATTTGAGATATAAGTCAATATTTAAGTTGAATATAACATTTAAAAAAGATGTTATGGAGCATTGCCACATGAGATGGCATTAAAATATTAACTGCTCTATAATCTAATGAAAAGATGAGAGCATACATACAGGATTAATTTCTTTAAGCATGGATTTATTTATTGCATTTTAGGACATGCAACAATTTTTAGAAAATGTTTTAGATGTGCTCAAGTCCACCTACAATTCATTTCAGCATCCCTAAATTAATAAAAAAAATGATGATTATTATTTTCTGAATTTTTTTTTTGCCAATGTTTAAGCTCTCTAACGTTACATTTTTGAAATTGTCTTGCCTGTTAGAGATTGAACAAACAAATACAGGTATAAACACTGTTCATGGTTATTCAGTGAAATTTGTGATTTAGCAGGCACTCTGTGTATTCTCATTAGACCCCCCCCCGAATGTTTGGTCATAGAAACTCCCCTGTGGGCGCATCCTGCTAGAACTATAGTTCGACTGGTCCAGTGTCTGCACCTTAATGGGTGCGGTTATTATTTTATGGTACTTTTGGGTGATCCGCCGCTGGCTGCCTTGTTAAAGTATCTCTCACCCAGCACGTCGATTTGGCTTGGTTGCACATCTTTGACGGTGGCGCACAAGCGTGCTAATAGAGTCCCTGTCGCCAACTTCCTTGGAAACATCCACTACAGCAGGCACTACAGGTGTGGTGTCCGTTGGCCACTCTTTGCTTTTCTTCGGGATTACCCTACATTTTCCGACGTTGCTTCTAGCTCAGCGGAGGCACATTTTCAGCAGATCGCACAAATGTGTTTCTTTGTGTTTCACGTGTTGTTGGTGGTGGGTAGGTCACATAGACTGTGTAGCTTACCATAGAAATATAGTCATCTTGAATATCAGAGCATGACTGCTAGGCCTAGAGGAGCACCGTGCTAATTAGTTAGAATTACCGTCAAACAAGGAGGACGGCATGCAAATACAACCATTGAGGCTACAAAACACACTGGGTCAGATGCGCGTATAAATCGCATGCTTTGTGATTTGCTAATCGCATCGTTTTAAATCGCAATTTCGGTTGGAAAAGGATTAATCGTTCAGCCCTAGTGGGAACCCTGTATTGTGTCTTGTTCTGACCTCCTGTATATTGGCCAGGTTCTCCCCCTGGCCGTGGCTCTCCTTTAGCATCTCCTCCTTCTTCAGCTTCAGCCCTTCTTCAGCAACGAGGGGCGTGGCCAGTGAGGGGGGCGTGGCCAAGATTGGGTTCACCAGGCCAACCTGTGGCAGAGCAGGTGGTGTGGTGCGAGCTGGCGTGACGCCTGCAACAAAGGAATGGAGCGGGCGTAAAGCCAGGAGGAAGTGCCTAGCTTATAGCTGAATGCAATGTTTAACTAATACTTACTTTTATTGTGGAAATATGGAACATTAATAATGAGAAACAAGGAACATTTGAGAAGATTACATTCTAACTGGATGGACTAACGCCGCCCCCTAAACTCTGCCCTGCTATTGGTCCTGTCAACACTCACTGGCCAAAAGCAATGAGGGGCTATTTTTATGAAGGGAGGGGCTAGAAATAGTCCTCTTCAAACTTGATTGGTCAGTTTGCTGCAAAGGGGGAGGGGCTAAGACGCCACTGTTGGTGTGATTATGGAGAGGAGACAGTGAGAGAGAGAGAGAGAGAGAGAGAGAGAGAGAGAGAGAGAGAGAGAGAGAGAGACAAAGAGAGAAAAGACAATAGAGACATCTATAAATATATTAGTGGATAGGTAACACAACTAGCTTCACTCTCAAACAGGGCTGGGCTATAAAAGAATTCATATAAAAAATGTATGAATAAAGCTCCTGCGTTTAGTGTTCATAAATGGCAGGATGGATGGGTAGATAGATTAAAGAATGCTGGTAGAAATATATAAACCTTAGTTTACTTCCTCTTCTGTCACAGTACAGGGTAGTATAGCCTCCATTACAGTCGTTCATTTAATCAATTTGACTTGTGGTTCCATGGTTTATACTGGCCATTTAAGTCAACCATGTAGTCAACTCAGGTGCCATTATAGGTCTCAATGAAGTCTACATACGTCAACGTTTTTGGTCTGTTTGTAGTCAAATGTTACATACGTTACTCTTGTTTTAGTCATCTACTATACTAGTACACAGTAGACTAGTGATGTAATGAATAATGTGTGTTAAAGTATGGTCAGGAAACTACTTTCAACACAAAACAAAACAAATATGTGGAGCTATTCCTATGGCCACAAGACCCTCTAATTGAACGCCCATGTCAGCCCTGATAAGCGCCCAGGCTACAGTAAGGTCATGGACAAGGTGACGGCCAAATCAGATGGTGGTTGATCCTACCTGTGATTATGCCAGGGGCCTGAGCAGCCATGACAGCCTGCGGGAGAGACAGGAGGGAGGAACCAGCTAGCACCCCAAGCACCGATGCCCCCACAGCATCCTGGGTAACGACAGCACCATCATGCATCTAGCTTAAACAAAACATCTGATAGAATGAAGTGATCGCGTGCTAACGTTTCCGTCTCGTCAACGAAAACGCAGCATAAACGTCGTCACGGCTTCCATTGTCAAAGATCTACTGTTGTCCCGGCAACGTCGGGTTGTGGTCATGGAGAAAAGATTGTTGACTAAATATCTTGCGTCATGGTTCTCATTAACAATTACACTGGTGTGTGTACCTGTGTGATCTTGGTGGCGGTGGATGTGGTCAGGAGGGGAGAGGGAGGGGTCACTGCCTTGCCCACGCGCAGGTACTGCCCCCCGAGGTCAAACAGGTTCATAGAGGCCACTGCATCCACAGAAGAATGGGGTTGCTCGTACTCTGAAACAGACAGAACCAGTCCACACTGCCTGTTCTAACACTATAGCCTGCTCCCTCTTCATAACCTTTGTATGACATCATGGTTAAAGCATGTAAAGCGCATGCCGTAGGTTCGACTCCTGACCTATGAAGCCGTAGCCTTTGTGGCGGCTGGTGTGCTCTCGAGCCAGGCAGCAGGACTTGATCTTGCCAAAGGCCTCGAAGACAGACCTGAGGTCCTGGTCTGTCAGGTCCGCATGGACCGAGGCCACGTAGATCCTGTTAAAGGCACGCGCTTCCTCTGCTAGCTGGTCTATGATTGGCTGAGCCTGGCCAATGTTACTGGGACGCCCCACCTACACACACACACACAGTTATAGGAGAAATTGTTGAGCTGCAGTAGAAACAGCCAAGTTGCAGCTGCAGTAGAGCTGCTGCAGCCAATGATAATTAATTAGTAGTGTAGAGAGACTATTTACATTAGAGCTCAAATAATTACAACAGAGATTATAGTTACAGTAGAGCTACAGTAGTCAAAGAGACCGCATTACAGTAAAGCTAATATAGTTACAGTATAGACAGACCTTTATGTTTCGTCCACCCAGTAGGACAGAGTTCATCATATCCAGTGCAAGCTGAGCTGCTTCAGGAACCTCATACTCTACGAACGCAAAGCCCTGGCAACAAATAAATATAATTCACTTCACTGTTGTTCCATGCTGGAAAGGAAGCATTAAATGAATTCATATATAATGACACATGATTTGAATTCAGGGATTCTAACCAACAATCTTGCGGGATATGCCGTGAACTCTGACCTTATGTTTCATGGTGACAGAGTCCCAGGACATGTCGATGCTTCTGATTGGTCCAAACGGACAGAAGGCCTGACGAATCGTGTCTTCTCCCAGCTCGTAGTAGATCGAGCCAACGTAAACACGACACATAATGGCTAATGCACGCTGTCTCTGGGCTGCAACCTACACACACAAACACACATCAAAATCAAAATAAGATTATTTAAACAGAAAAAGCAGTAAGATTAAACCAATTAAATCAAATTACTCAGTTATATTGAACACCTTCAATGTAAAACTATACTAAGCTTATAGACATTGTTGTTGGTTTGTTTTTTATTCATGATCAGCTGGACAATCATGCTATCACACACAAACAGTGAACTTACAGTCTGTAGAGGGGACAGGGCATCTCCAAACCCCATTGACAGAGAGGCCATTTGCTGTAAAACAGAGGAATGACTTTAACTGAGACAGCTAACAACAGAGGAGCAGGCTATTCAACAAACCTCAACAGTAAGTATGGCCAACTCAAGATAGTGTGGCAAACCTAAGTTATAAATCACCTGCCAACGTCTAGTTTACTCCAAACCGAGCTGGTCAGAAAACAATACATTCATTGCTATGCTCATTGTTCATATTTTTCGAAACACCTGTCTAAGTAACCCTTAGAGGCATATCAACCACCCTCGCTGCGAGTTTCTAACCAAAGAAAGGCAATTCCAGATACAAATCAATGAGTGAACCTTTAATGAAACTGAAGACGAATTGAAATGAAATGTGCTCACAGCTTAAGCAAAGTTTGTGAACATGGCTGGGAAGTAACTGATTACATGTAATCAGTTACTTGTAACTAATTACAAAAAAGCAGTAAATGTAATCCATTACAGTTACCAGCTAAATAGTGGAATCAGATTATAGGTAATATTAAAAAATGTGATGATTACTTCTAGGACTACTTTGAAATTTAAAAGGGACATTTTCAGAAGAAAAATGCATAATACTGTTCTCTTATTAACCTTTCATTAACGTCGATCAATCATTTAAATAATGTCCTATTTTAATCTGATTCCCTGAGCAACATACAGAGTCAAAAAATGAAAAGATTTGGCGTGCCAAAACAGTAAATTGCTTTGGATGGCATTTCAAAGAACAATGTTTAGGCATGAAGTAATCTGAAAATTATGGAACGTAATCAGATTATGTTACTACATTTAGGTAATCTAAAAATGACATTACTAATTATAATTGTTGTCTGGTAACTAGTAACTATAATGGATTACATTTCAAAAGTAACCTACCCAACCTTGTTTGTGAAAAACAGACACTGACCTGTAGGCTGGTGAGCTGCTGTTGCTGCAGTGACTGTTTCAGCAGGACAGACTTGATGCTCTGCTCCATGGCATATTTCTTGGCCTGGTCAGCACACAACAATAACATATAGTCTACCAATTATGTCAAGATGGGAAATGTCCCTATACCTAGCATGTCAGACGTATGATAACACGTTATTGCTGCAAATCTGCACTCTGTATGTTTTTTTTGTTGTTGTTAATGCAGAACGTCCACTACTGTATTACCAGTAGACTACCAGTAGTTTATTATATTATTTATATGTTTATTATTATTATTATTATTAACTACCAGTTAATATGTTGATATAGAAAATGTACCCTCTGTAGTGCCTCCTGTTGTGTGGAAGTGAGAGGTGGCAGCCCGAGCTTTGAGGTTGAACTTTGTCCATTCTCCATCATCTGGCCCTCCCCTGCCTAAAGACAACAATATAATTGATGTTTACTATTAAACCTTTATTTACACCCTTTACAGATTCTCATCAAGAATCAAATGCTATAATTTCAAACAGGTTATTACTAGTAATCTGCATGTATATGTGTTTACATGTTCTCCAGTACAGGTACTGTTATTGTATTTATGACAGATTTTATGGACCACAACATGTTGATAACATCATCCAAATCAAATATAGGATGAAAGACTCGTTATGCCGAAGTCAGAATAAGTAAAGTAAAACAAACACTTATTTTATATCTTCACTGTATGTCAAATTTAATTCCATTACAGTATTCCCATCTCTGAAATCAAAGATAAACCCTGAGCGCACAATACAGTAGGTACCGTAGCAGATAAATCCACACTTCACTATAGTCTAATAGAGTTTAGTTTATAGCATTATCAGCTAAATTCAGCTTTCAACACAAAGGCGGCACAGTTTCGAAATTACAACATGCATGTAAAACAGTAACACAGACCGACACCGCCATTAAGCCACTCCGTCTGGATCAGAACATGTACAGTAGCTAGCAGCGTCGTCGAGCTAGCAGGGTCAAGCTAACGTTGGAAATACGATACTTCCCATTAGCAGCTTTCAAAATAAAAGTGCACATGTGTAGGTTCTTAAGTTTTATGATATTTTCAGAACCGTAATAACCAGTGTAATGACCTAAGACAAAACTGTATTAATGGAATGGTTAATTCAGCAAGTGTGGCAGGGGCATGTGCTGCAAGTTTCAACCACTTACACATTAGGGGACATCATAGACACGTATGTGTCCTTAAAGATTAGATTATCATACACAAAGAAATGAATGCATATTAGGAAAAACATTGAAACATTATCTGTATAATATACAAAACAAAAAAACGTATTTAATACTTCTGCCATTCTAAAGTATTAGTCAAATTTACATTTCAGAAATTTACATTTCAGAAACTAATCAATCAATATCAGCCATAATATGACAGCAAATAATAGTATGACAACAAAGATAATTTAACATTTAAATGTACTTGATTTAACTCCCATGAACACATTTCTTAATAGTTATTGCAACTCCCATTTGCTAGATTATTCTAAACTTCAATACAACTTTCACCATTATAGTGCAACTGCACCCTAGAATTAGCTTGAGCTGTAAACAAAGTAATAGGATTGATGTGTGATGAGACACATCAATGCTGTTGTTAATATTGACAAAATTTCTGTTTTTATAAAAATCTTAAAAATTGTTATGGTCTTAAAACAGAACTACACATCATATCCGTTAAAAATCACCCCAGGACCTGGCTGGTTTTCAGTACACTTAGTGTGCTCATGAGTCATCAAATTTAAATGTTACTGTTAATGTTAATGTTAATGAGGGTCCCCCTCTCAGCTCCTTGACACATTTTTGAAAGTTAGTGTGTAGTGGGTGGAATCAGGCTCAGAGCTGGGGTGCAGTTACACTTTAAATCAAATCAATGCCAGATCTCATCAGGATAGATTTTACAGAACAGTGAGCAGTTATGAGAACCACAGAATATTTAGTTTCCACAGCATGCCATAAAAAGTTATCAATATACTATTCCAAAAAATAATTTAAACTGCACTAGACTGATGAAGCAGGCTCTTTTAACTAGGCGTAACTTAACGTCCTATGGTTCTTATCTGAACATGTCAAAACATTGCTTTACAGTTGTAACACAATAGAGGTCAGATAATCAAACATTTTGTTGTCTAATTTATGTGTGGAGTGGACATACACTGAACAAAAATATAAACACTTGTTTTTGCCCCCATTCATCATGAGCTGAAGGCAAAGATCTAATACTTTCTCTATGTACACAAAAGGCCTATTTCTCTCAAATATAGTTCACAAATCTGTCAAAATCTGTGTTAGTAAGCACATATCCTTTGCCGAGATAATCTATCCACCTCACAGGTGTCGTACATCTAGATGCAGATCAGGCAGCATGAGTATTGCACAGGTGTGGCTTAGGCTGGCCACAATAAAAGGCCACTGGAAAATGTGCAGTTTCACTGTAGTGGGGGGGTCCGGGTCAGTATCTGGTGTGACCACCATTTGCCTCCCGCAGTGCAACGCATCTCCGCATAGAGTTGATCAGGTTTTTATTTGTGGCCTGTGGAATGTTGGTCCACTCCTCTACAATGGCTTTGTGAAACTGCTGGATATTGGCAGGACCTGGAACACGCTGTCGCATATGCCGATCCAGAGCATCCCAAACATGCTCAATGGGTGACATGTCCGGTGAGCATGCTGGCCATGCAAGAACTGGGATGTTTCCAGCTTCCAGGAATTGTGTACAGATCCTTGCAGTATCATGCTGCAACATGAGGTGATGGACGTGAATGAATGGCACAACAATGGGCCTCAGGCTCTCGTCATGGTATCTCTGTCCATTCAAAATTCCATCAATAAAATGCACCCGTGTTTGTTGTTCATAACACACGCCTACCAATAACAACCCCACCGCCACCATGGGCCACTCGATCCACAACGTTGACATCAGCAAACCGCTCTCACACACACACGACACTATACATGCTTTCTGCCCTGTACAGAGAAAACCGGGATTCATCTGTGAAGAGAACACCTTTGTGCCAGACGCCATCTAATGTGAGCATTCGCCCACTCAAGTCGGTTACGACGACGAACTGCAGTCAGGTCGAGGCCCCGATGAGGACAACGAGCATGCAGATGAGCTTCCCTGAGACGGCTCCTGACAATTTGTGCAGAAATACTTTGGTTATGCAAACCTATTGTTGCAGCAGCTGTCCGGGTGGCTGGTCTCAGACGATCTTGGAGGTGAAGTCGCTGGATGTGGAGGTCCTGGGCTGGTGTGGTTACACGTGGTCTGCGGTTGTGAGGCCGGTTAAATGTACTGCTGAATTCTCTGAACCTTTGGAGACGGCTTATGTTAGAGAAATGAACATTACATTTACGGGAAACAGCTCTGGTGGATATTCCTGCAGTCAGCGTGCCAATTGCACACTCACTCAAAACTTGCGACATCTGTGGCATTGTGCTGTGTGATGGAACTGCACATTTTCATAATTTTGTTCAGTGTATATTGAAGTAAGGAAAGTAAATAGTCGATGATTTCACGTTAAGTTTAATTTAGCATAACAGTTGACACATTTAATATGAGAATATTAGTTCATGTTGTATTATTTGAACAAAGCCGGTCAATGGCTTTATTTGAACAGTGCCTAACGTAAAAAAAAACACACATTGTTTTAGAAGAAGTATCAACATCTTCTTTACAAAATAAACTCCAGATAAAGATGGCGTCAAACTGGAGGAAATCTCTGATCTCCCTTCATCTTTTATTCCCAGCACGATAACTGACACGCCAGATGTTCTCTAAAGGTTCTAAATCATAGCAGAACATTTATCGCCTTGTCTGCTGTATCAGTACATAATCTGTACCGGTTACTGTTTACTAACCAGTTTGATTAACCCATTTACCAGCCAGTTAACCAAACATAATCATAACCAGCATTTAGTGTGACATCACCGGCCATCAGTGTTTACATCCCCCGTCAAGGTTGCAAGTTTAGCACCCATCAGTGGGTGGGCGTGTCCCTCAGAAAGGCACGCCCCCTGAAATGTGTCGTGCCACCTGCTCCTCGGGGCTCTCCTCCTTGTCCTGCTGCCGCTCCTTGTTCCAGTCCTTCAGGCCCGAGGGCAGCGAGGTGTCCTCGTCTTCCCCGCCCGTTCCTTCCACCAGCTCCTCGTACGTGGACTTCTCCGCGAACGGTCGGGCTCCCAAGAGCTCCACCATGTCGCTCTTATCCAGCACCTCTCGCTCCAACAGCCGTAGCGCTACCTAGAGGACGGGAGGCCAGAATGGGGCAGATTAGTGCGGTCTTCATATTTAGTCGCTTAGGGCTGGACCAAAATATTCGACCTTTCGTTTGATGGGCAGGTATTTGATTCAATCGACACCTGCTATCTTCATGTCGTAAACCCTGCTAACGTGCAAACTATGGCAGATTACATATGTAGGCTAATATAAAACTAATGCACCAGCAGTCCAAGCAGACACAATGTATTAGTCGAAAAATGTGTTTAGGACTAATTATTCTACTGGATTGGATTGTCTGGACCTTTGCAAGATGAACAGGAACAGTAGTAACAAGATTGTTTTTGACCGTTATCAAATGGTGGACTATGTACTTCATATGTGAGCAGTTAAATAGTAGTAGTCAAGTTGTAATTCTATGTAGTCGTCCTGAGCTTGGTCTTTTAACAGGTTACGTGAGTTGTGTTTCATGTTGCATCATGTCCCCCTTCCCCTCTCCCCAAACAAAAGCTTTACCTATCCACTATTGATTATTACTACTGTAGTTTCGAAGCTCAAAACCTGGTGTCCTGGTCAGGACCACCAGTGGGGAGGGAGGAGTGTGTCTCACCTTCTCCACCTCGGCCTTCCTGCTGGCCAGCAGGTCGGAGGTGCGACTGCGGGCCTGCTGGATCAGCAAGCGCACCTCCGAGTCGATGAGGCGTGCGGTGGCCTCGCTGTAGGGCTTCTCCAGGACCATGTCGCCCTGCCGCGGCAGGTCAAAGGACACCTGGCCCACCCGCGGGTTCATGCCGAACTGCACTATCTGTTGTCACGACAACAACCACCACAACAACAACAGAGGCAATCAAACTCTAGAGCAACCCTACTGTATTTGTTGTGTTGAATGGATGTTTATGATTATGGTCCTAAAAGGTAGATTGATTTAGAGATCAGAGATCTATTTATTACTACACAGTTATGCTTATGAACCTCTTTGATTATGTTGTATAGACCTACACCTATACCTCACCTGAAATGATCGCTATTCTACTTTTGCATTTACTGTAGGAGTTGCCGACACACCCACATGCTGCCAGCTCAATGCGGCCTGTATCATGAAACGTCCCCAGACATATTACGTCTACTAAAAGAAACATGTAAAGGTCTACTTCTAGTCTAGGATCAATTGAAATAGTCAATGTCTGATAAATAGGCCGTGCGTTTTCCCCGTATATACACAACTATAACCTAGGCCTACTATCAGGCATATAGCCTGATTGTGCAATGGAAAAGGTCCATAGTAGACAGGAGTAGAGAGGAATGCGAACCACTACGCACTGGGTTACGTTACCATAGGTTCAAGCAATGCAGATGTGTGTGTGTGTGCACGTGAGCCCTCTGACCTGGGCGTAGGCACTCTGCGTGACCTTGCGGAGGTCGTCCTGAGCGCCCGTGGTGATGCGTCCGAAGAAGATCTCCTCGGCGACGCGGCCGCCCAGCGTCATGCACATGCGGTCCAGCAGCTGCTCCTGCGTGTACAGGTACTGCTCCTTGGGCAGGTACTGGGCGTACCCCAGGCCCTTGCCCCGCGGGATGATTGACACCTGGACACAGTGCACCATTATGTCAGGAGAGCTGGGCTGCCTGATCCTGGCCAACGCACCGACGTGTGCCGGGTTGGCGCTCCTATTACCGGTGTACAGCAAGGTGCTAGCTAGCCATGTGCATTCAGACTCATTCTGATGGTTAAATACTTAGCTATAACTATGTACAAACACAATTCAGAAAACGTTGTATGGAGAATGCTAATGAAAACAAACGTGTGTGATTTGTAAATTCCATTCACTTATGACCAGATGCTCACAAGATTGGTTTGGAACTAATTGCGTTTATGACTTATTTACTCTAGGGGGTTCCAAAAGCTAACGCATTATGTTTTATCTTGTGAATTTAATGTTATGTGAAAATATATACTCATTTAAAATTTGATGACTGAAACACACTGTCCCAACTTTTTTGGGACAGTGTGTTTCAGTCGTCAAATTTGTGTTTATATATATAATATTGCCTTTACATTAAATGTATTGTTACATATGTCGGACATAAGTTTGTTGTTTTATCAAGTAGAACCCCCCCCCCCCTTCTTCTTCAAGTGCACAATTGCAGAGGGCCTTCGTTGCCATATAATATATAATATACACATAGCTAGTTGGGATTAGCAGTGTCAATCTGCTAAACCATCAGCAGTACTGCAGCATTAAGATAGCAACAATGTGTGTAGTGATTAGCAAGTAGCACCGCCTACTTTCAGTAGAGGGTCTGCGTGCTCCAGGAACCAGCCGGCGACGGCGTGACCCGCCTCGTGGAACGCTACCGTCCGCTTCTCCTCGGGCTGCAGGACCTGGGTCTTCTTCTCTAGACCTGGAGCAGAAACACAAGCAGAACAGACATGCATCAGACCTAGGGCTGTCAAGAGATTAATTGGGAATAATCACAATTAATCACACGTGCAGCGCACCCTCCATTATCACATCCTTATTATTATTTTATTTTATTCTGTGTAAATTGAAAACGTCACGAAAACGTTAAAGAGCAGCATATCCAACAGAAACCATCCACAAGCATGCGATTGGCCCTGGCCATGGACCATAAAGCAGGAAAATAAACGGAGTGCGCACACGCATCCACACCGCCAAACAAAATACCACCAAGGCCTCATCACATGTTGTTGGTGTTTTTTTTCATGTGTGTTTGAGTGAGGGAGCATTGAAAAAGCAACAGTTCTACCTCTCTACTGAACCCTTACTGGAGTTATCCAGGGTATGCTACATTTCTACAATTTAAACCATGAAATGCATCAATCATTCTGGTTAAATACATTTTTTGAATTATTCATAATTGTACTCAAGCTGACCACGCATTAGCCTTAGAATAATGTTGCATATATAATACGGCACACAAAATGCACACCTCCAGCAAAGAGCAGAGCAGCACAAGTGAGTTGATGATAATTTTTTATTTAAAAATAAATCAAATAAATAAAAAATTATTACCTAGGCCATTACCTATTGCACTTTATTAGCTAGGCCATTACCTGTTGCACTTTATGTTTGACTGTGGTATTAGGTATAATGACATTATTTAAAATATTGTTTGCTTATAATTGCTGGTATACGACCTGTCCAACTACTGACAGATGTACTACATGTAAGTCCCTTTGGATAAAAGCGTCTGCCAAATGCCGTAAATGTAAATGATAGCCTACCAATGCATATGCATAGTCAAATAGCATCTACTGTGTCAATAATACAGTAGTCTTGCCTGCTCTGGAAGGAGTGCCTTGGTGACACCAGCAGGTGGTTTCTGTCTCACCTCCTATCACTCTTAGTCTGTTCAACGTGTTTGTTTGATCGTGTCCACCAGGTGGTGCTGTCTCACCTCCTACCACTCAGTCTGTTCAAAGTGTTTGTTTGATCATGTCAACCAGGTGGTGCTGTCTCACCTCCTAACACTCTTAGTCTGTTCAATGTGTTTGTTTGATCGTGTCCACCAGGTGGTGCTGTCTCACCTCCTATTACTCTCTCAATAGCCTGTTCAAAGTGTTTCTGATCGATAGCTTCCGACAGGTGGCGAGCTGCAATCAACGCCGCTTCGTTACAAACGTTAGCGATGTCAGCACCTGCCCAGAAACAATACATGTATGAATATTATTAGTAGGTGGAAGGGGCTAAAGGACAACAGCCATTCAGAGCATGCCATGGTAAATACCTGAGAACCCGGGCGTGAGTGCGGCCATCTTCCTGGCCAGACCATCACTGTTCAGGTCCACCCGCAGTTTCAGAGGTCTCAGGTGGACTTTAAATATGGACGCCCGTCCTTTGATGTCAGGCGGACCTGAGACACAGACAGCAGCCCTTAATCCTCACTAGGAATGGGACAATATACGATATTATCGTTTATCACGATAAAAATACTGACGATAATCGTATCATGATGAATCATCGTGATAATCATAAATAGCCTCACATAAGTATGAATATTATAATAATATAATAATAAACTTTATTTGGATAGCACCTTTCATACAGAATGTGCAACTCAACATGCTTTACAGTTAAAAACATTTGAACAAAGGATGAAGGGAACAAATGAAATTAAACAAAAAGAATTAAGAAACAAAGGAAAACTAGGTAAAAGCCATGAAAATAATAAAAACCATTATTGTATATACCCCCCCACCGACTTTAACCCAGGCGTTTCTCACAAGTGACTGGAAAAAAGCTGTCTAGCTCACTTGTAAAGTCCAATTGTATTAATTTACTGATTGATTTATTAGCGTGCATCATAGTCAATCACCACCATGGCTGAAGGCTCATTGTGTCCCCCACATAAAAAAGATATATCTGATTGGTTGAAATACTGGTTTCAAAACTAAAATACTTACATGCAAAAAAGATAATACATAAGTGTCATGATAATACAAATTATTGTTTCTTAACAAATATTAAGATAAAGTGACTCCACATGTTTAGTGCCATTTTAAAAGTTTAATAATATAAGAAATAATTGCGATAACATCGTCTATTGCAATTATTTTGGTCAGGATAATCGTGATATGAATTCTTCATATCGTCCCATGCCTAATCCTCACTCCACTGTAATGTAAGGTCTGGTCAACACTGGCGTATGCAGGGTGTGCTACTAGAGGAGTCAGTCAGTGAACCACTGCAGGTCTTATTGAGCCGTCTGTCTTACCGATGTAGATCTGTCTGTCGAAGCGACCCGGTCTCATCAAAGCCGGATCCAGGATGTCAGGCCTGTTTGTCCCGGCCAGAACCACCACGTTGGTCGCTGTGTTGAACCCTGACCAAACACAAGTTCTCATGTGACACACATGTAATGGCGTTTACTGCGATGTATTATACTTTTAGGCCATATACATATATTAGCCACTCTGTGCTGCTTTTAGAACAACGGTAATAATGTACCATCCATCTCCACTAGCAATTGGTTCAGTGTGTTCTCCTGTTCGCTCTGGCCTCCAAAGTTTCCCCGGCCTCTCTTCCTCCCTACAGCGTCAATCTCGTCGATGAAGAGGATGCAAGGGGCATTCTTTCTCGCCATCACGAATAGATCTCGGACCTGCAAAAGAGCAGTCCTAAGTCTGGGAGTAATGTCTTTTGTCAAGGTTTTCCAGCAGTAGTGTGGTACATGGCCACAAGAGGGCGACGCGCAGAGAAACAAGAAAACAATAGCCTACAAAATAAACAGGAGAAGCTTACCTAGTGTGCTCTAAGATGAATCCCTCGTCTCCGTTTATTTATCAATTTTTTTTATTTACTTAATGTGCGTGTTGTCGTACTCACCCTGGCAGGGCCGACGCCTACAAACATCTCCAGGAACTCTGATCCATTAACGGTGATGAAGGGGACGTTGGCCTCGCCCGCCGTGGCCTTGGCCAGCAGGGTCTTCCCCGTGCCTGGGGGGCCGGTCAGGATCGCCCCCTGTCCCAACACATTGGTCACGACTACACAACACAGACACTACGCATCACCCTGTCCTGGAAAACGTTTGGGGCCCTATCGTGGGGTCATGTCTACACAAGAAATGCACTGCATACACACTAGATTAAAAAAGCACGATCGATAGTGGTTAGGAATGGTCTGATCCTCAGCATGCACACTAGATTTGGAAGCATCCTGCAGCAACATGCCTATCGCTATAGGCCCAGGCATACTTTCATACTATACTGTGACGTAAATATCGTCTTGCGCGCACCTCCAAAATGTTCCATCTGTGCGGACATCTGCGTGTTTACTGCTGAAGCCCACTACAAACGGCAATGGATGTCCTACTAAACTCACAAATAGGTGTTCTAGGCGTATAAAGAAAATATTTATTTCCAGCGAATATCTTAGTTACACCAATATTGTTAATGGGAAACAATGTGTGCACATAAAAATTGTAGTTAGAAATATTGCTAATTCAAAAGCAAGTTTTTTTTTTTGTAAACAGAAATAGCTGAGGCGTCCGAGTGACATATGCTTGGAACAGCCCGAGAACTCGTCACTTGAGGTCACGCACGTGGCAGTATTCCAGGGCGTTAGTGCTCATTGACACAATGCAGCTGTCTAGGGAGTAAATGCTTAGTGGTAGAAACCTGACTAAATGTTATTTGGGAGCAGCTGTAGGCCACACCTTGGGGATCTTGGCTCCCAGGTCCTGGTACTGCTTGGGGTTCTTCAGGAAGTTGACAAACTCCATGATCTCCAGCTTGGCCTCCTCGCAGCCCGCCACATCTTTGAACTTGACGTCGATGTCGTCCCGGAGGACCTTAGCCGTGGTCTCGCTGACGCTGAACAGGCCGCCCATCCCCCGGCCGGGCCGGCCCCCGCCCGCCGGCCCTCGGCGCACCATGAAGAGCAGGAAGCCAATGATCAGTACGGTGGGGAGCATGCTCAGTAGGAACGTCCTGCAGACAGACCGCATGGTTTCAGGAAAAGCATCTATTAGCTATAATGCATTTAATCTGGAAAAGACTTTATGATACTATTTGAAGCATCATTATGTAACCTTTTCAAATAAATACATGTGTTGGGCTGCGACCCATCAATGAAAGCTGTTTCATTTGCACTTTATTTTTTATAAATGGTGTCTAGCTGTAGTAGTGTGGTGTTTTACATTAATAGTAGCAGTAGCTGGTCCATAATGTACTCATGAGTTTGGTTTGGGAGTAATTACTTACGTTTACCACTTATTTACTCTAGGGGGTGCCAAAGGCTTATCAACCTTGACGGTACCTCAGTGACCTCTACAACATAACGCTTCCATTTTAACCAGACCCCTCTGATGATTCTTTATCTCTCCCTTTTTTGTTGTTAATATCTCTCTCTCTCTTTCCTGTTATATGATAAGATTAGCTCTTAAAATACTAGGCATTTTGCTGTTATTTTAACTATTTAACTGTGTAATATACTATGTAATGCATGTTGGGTAATGTATAACTAAGATGGCACATGCTTTTGTCATTATCCTAACAGAATGTTAGCTTATAATAACTGGTGTTTGACCTATTCAGCATTGACAAATGTACTGTGTCACTTTGGATAAAATAATACATATAAATATTTACAGTATTTTCAGATTGTAGGCTTACTGATGCTCACATTGTACATGCAATACAAATACTGCTACAAATAACATTAGAGTGTCAATCTAACCCGTCACTTTCTGTAGAATAAACAACAGGAAGTCGGTGCTCTCCCTCAATGCCGAGCTCTGACTGAGCGTTCTCCAGGTTCCGCTCAAACGTGTCCACGCTGCCGATGTTGAACCAGACGTACTGCCCAAACACACAGCAGCTTTAGAACCTTCTGCTCTCGGGTCATTTAAATTATATTCCTCTATTCAGTTACAATATTATTTATTTATATACATTATTATTATTACTATAAAACATTTTTTAACAGACCCACCCCATCTATTGGTGTCTTGCCAGGGGAAAACACCACCTTGACGTAGCGTTTATTCACCACCTCTAGACGCTCCACCTGAGGATAAGCCACCACCAGAATGTTAATATACAGTATATGCGTATTGTACCTCTGCCTGCTCTAAGCCGGTCACAAGGCAACTCACCACTGCTTTGGTCAGATAGCTGTTGACAAACTCTTTCCAGGTGACCTCTCGACCTCCGTCTCTGAAGAACAGGAAGTAGGCGACGGTAGTCCAGAAGGCGGCGCCACTCAACAGATACATCCTGAACTCCCGGTCATCCCAGGGAATATCGCCCTGGCAACCACAATGAACAAGCTATATATGAATTACCCTGAACCCTAATGCTAACCTAATGGTAACCATGGCACCCTGCATTTTGTATAATACAACAGCTCATTTTATATATACACAACTATTTTGAGTGTCAACATTCAGTCTAATGCACGTGTCCACTTTATTGATGTTCTTTTAATAACGTGCTAATAAAAAATAAAAAAAACTTCTGATGAGCTGTTAAAGTGACTCAACCTATGTACTTCACTGGCTGTATGATATATGGAAGCATAGGCAAATATCACATCCATGATACAAACATGGATGCATTGGATAGAAAGTAGCTGACCAGCAGTAACGTGAACTCGTATTACAAGCTAGCTTGATGTTTATGTGTTGCTTGGTAACAGTCCAGCCATGTAGTTGCCGAACAGAACCAGACAGACTGATTATTTCAATATATTTGATAGAAAATTAGAACTATGGCTGCAGGATCATTTGTGTTGGCGGACAACACAAATTATTGAATTAAACAAACAAACATAATTTTCTGTTGGCGCTTATTACTATTATTAAGCAATAAAAGACGTTTGTCAAACTTGTATAAAAGCAATAGCACACTCTGGGTTGTGTGTTGAACGGCTGTGATTCGTTCGTAGGTGTGAGGCCGTAGGCTGAGTGCCAAAAATAATCACAGCCGTTGATATTCAGTCTTGTGTGCTATCGCTTAAGTATATATTGATAAATATGTATTGATATCATGTTTGAGCCAAACACATCCATTACTGGAGAGCTACAATGACACTTTGCCTATCTCTAGTTAATCTAGAGTTAGCCAAGCCAGATAGTTTACTATATATGAACTGACCTTCTGCATGCGACTGTACCAGTGGTTGTCCTCTTTACGACCTCCTCGTTTACCACCTGCTCCTCCACCACCACCACCACCTTTTCCTTCTCCTGACCCTCCTGGTTTATCAGATGACCCCTGGCCATTGGTTGGTTTGGTTTCTGGGGGAGATGGTACACTTATGTCAGTCAATATTTTATAAACATGCATGCGTGCACACAAATGCCCACTGGATGGTCAACAAATACATTATCACCTTTATCTGCTGTGCTTTCATCGCTCTTTGTAGATTTCTTAAGGTCGGGAAAATATTTCTCAAATCCTGGAGCAGAAACAATAAGAGATCTCCACAGTGCCTGAACCGTGCAATAAAGCAGTAATAAAACAAACACACAAACATTACCTTTAGGAGGTTTGGATGAGAGTCTGTAAAACCCCCCCAGCAGTCTATCAATCCCTGCCTGGCCCACTACAGACTCCTGCTGACAGATCCCAGAACCAAACAGAACATATTAAATAGGTACACATTTATAACACCACACCAGTACAGAATTAGGTTAGTACTAGAAAAGCACAACGTATGAAACACAGATATCTCATACAGTTACAGTACATTTAGCACGCAGGTTAAATGTATTCTAGTAAAATTGTGACCTTACCAGTCGAGCAGAGGATTGGGACCGAAATGTTTTGAAGAGACTCCTGCAGCTTCGAGACAGAAGCAGGTATCGAGCCATTGTAACAGGGATATTAAGAGTAATATTGACAAGAATGTTAAAATGCTCTGCCTCTGATGTCAAACGCCATCTTCACTGTTATCGAATGAAGACATGCGTAGTGACGTAAGCTTCTACGTAGAAACATTTTTCTTCTTCAGATTAAACTTTCAGTAACTAAAATGATTACTCCTGCCATCTAGCGGTATAATGATATCCTGACATGAAAATATAAGATAGATAGGAATACCAGACGACAACCCAATGTGCTATAAATTTCCCGAATGTCCTACAAAGGACAGTCATAATCATATGTGATTAAGATGCTTTACATCACTCCAGTGGTGCCCAGCCGCTGATGACATACACGCAATATGCAAACAGGGGGAGCTGCCGAGTCCCACCAGAGGTGAAGCAGAGACCGAATAAGTAAGACATTCCGCTGTTGCATGTCGGGAAAGGCAAGATGGCACTGGCCGGAGCTGTTGGGCAGAAGTGAATCACCATCGAACAAGTCGATCTGATCAATAACTGATCAGTACCTGTTCGATTATTATAATTCATAATCAGAACGGATGATTAACAGCAATGAGGTAAATGATCCAACAGACGTGCCCGTCGGTGTCCCACGGCTGTCCACTCTTACATCCTCCTCCGTGTGACAGTCAGGAGGCTATATGTTATGTTAACTATTGTAATATCTAGTGATTATAAGTAATTATTACCAGTACTGGTTATTGGCAGCTGCCATCCACATGCAGCTTGTTGACATCTTATCTGTCGAATAGATTAGCTGTCTCTTCAAAGCGCAGTGGCATTACATTAAAATTAAACTTTACTGAATCAGTTTACAAAAAAAAAAACAGATTATCACTATAATACACTTGAGACAATTATGGCGTTAACATCTGGTTTGATATTCATCATCTGAAGTGACTAGATGATCTGGCCCTGCTAGCAGCAGACAGGCTAACAGATCAAGTGCTAGCTGGAACATAGCTGCATTCATATAATTTCTGGTATAATAGAAACGTTTGTGATTATGAGGTACAGTACATATTTAACCGCTGATTTTTATAATTACAGTCTGTCTTGTGTATAGTGTCCTGGCCTGGTGCTTGTTGCTAACATTAACTAGCTAATGCAAGAAGGCTAACAGGCTAACTATATCTGATCAATGCAGTTTGTGTTGTGTGATAAATACCCACACTATCCCAGTGTAACATCTTATTATTGTAAGATAGCTGGATATTAGCGGGCAGCTAAAGATCTGAATATCTAAGATCTTCAGATATTTTAAACCTATTATAATAATAATAATAATAATAAACTTTATTTGTATAGCACCTTTCATACACAATGTGCAACTCAACGTGCTTTACA
>JAODTR010010595.1:16629-28979 GCA_025399935.1 Amblyopsis rosae | reverse complement strand
GACACACCCTCACTCTCACACACACACACACACACACACACACACACACACACACACACACACACACACATGCAGACACACGCACACACACACACACACACACAGATGCACAGGCACAGGTTAAGTCAGGCCTCTAAAATAAACAGTGAACTCAGCCCTTTGCCTGTAACTGAGGCTCTGGTGATGATGACATTCCATTGGGAAAATGTAAAGCAGACTGCTGATTTATGTGCTCACTTTGTTGGCTGAGGTCAGTGAATACATCTGTCAAAAAGGGCCCGAGCTGTAGATAAGCCATGTATATGCTTTGTGTAAGTTGCCTACATTAAAAATCTATCTGGAAAGCAAAAAAGGAAAGTGAAAGATTTACAAAAACATTTCATGTTTAGTGTTCTCAAATGTCTTCCTCTTGTGTTTCCAGTCTTGTTTATGCTGCTGGTGCCATGCCGACAACCAGGTCACCAGCATTGGACCCATGAATGGTACAAGTATTCAGTGTAAAAGTCCTGAGCCAAACAATATGCTCACCGACCGCAACCTAAGAAAAGACAACGACTGACAGCCCTATAATTCCTCTCACGGACAAAATTTGAGGATGTGCTATGGGCAGAACATGACATTTTTCCATACAACACACTTGAGGGGAACAGGGAGAGGGTGCATTTGACGTACAACACTTTGCAGTTTTCCGTAGTCCCTTAGCTATAACTTTCTGAAATATCACATAGTCGATATCAAGTGATGCTGTATTGTGAGGGAAATGGAAGAGGAAAGGGGAGGGGTTGCAGGGAGTGGTTTGGGTGGTTAGGGTGAGAGGTGAGTGTAAAAAGGAAGACAACTATTAAACAGGATACAGCTGAACTCTGGCTATAAATTACTCACAATCGGCAGCCAAGACTTGTGCTATTCATATAAAGGGGCATCACTACTGGGACTGACACAATGCCACAGGAAGGAAAGGCAGAGTGCTCGATGTCAGAGGGAATGATGGCGGATGCACTTGTATCCATCCCCTCAAGAGCTTGCCTACACTGCTACACTGTCAGCGGGAGAACAAGAACACGCATGTTTTGTATTCAGGCAGCCATTTTGCATCAAATTGTGCTGTCGTTAACCCGCGCTCCTTATTTGTCGTGTGTGTTGGTGGTTATTGTTGTATAATCAACACTTTTTAAACGTTTAATTAGATGAACACAGCTAATCAAATTGATTATGGGTTGATTTAGGCATTCATAGGCAAGCATAAATAACAGGCTACTATTGATTCATTGATTGTTGCTAAATGGCTAAGTCAAATCAACCCTTAATTAAATTAAATGTATTAAGCAATAGGTTTACCCAAATATTTGGGCATGTCTTCAAAAAAAGAGGGGCCATTACTGTAAATTGCTATATTGCTATATGAATGTTGATGATAAAAATATTCACTCTAATGTCAACAGAATAAAGAACTAATTAACTTACCATGTATGCACGAAAAGGTGTTTTGCGTCACCTTGAAACTCCTCAGAGCCAAACAAATCACTCCATTTGAGTGTCCTGTTTAGATGACCAAAATAAAATAATTAAGTGTTACTGTATGTTCTGATCCAAGTTTATAAGGGTTAAAGGGTAACAGACATTTAAAGGTGGGGTCAGCAATTGCAAGCTATCAGAATCAAATTCAGGATATCATGGCCCGCTAGCTGCCTGTTCTATGTGCACATTTGGAAAACTTAATCTGGTGTTTCTACACAGAGCTCTATAAGGACTTCTACAGCCCTGGCATTGAGATCAAATATTGGCATTGAGTTAAAATATCAACCATATTTCTCCAAAATCCCTAACTTCACCTTCAATAAGGCAGTAGGGCATACGTATCACATATAAAGAAAGGAATTGTATAAATGCTGAAATACATCAATGAAACGCAAGTGTATCTCCTAACACACTGTGAAGTTGTTTCAAATATGCTTGTATAATCAATGATATATATTGTACAGTAACCACTTTTATAAAGTGTACTATTTGCCAATTATTTTATTTTGACAGTAGTTACTTTTATTGTTGTTGTTGTTTTAGTGACGGCAAAGCCTACAATAGTGTGTGTGTGTGTGTGTGTGTGCGTGTTCCTTGCACTTTTTTTTGTTTGCTACATCAGTAAAGATGGGTTATCTCACCTCTACTTTATCTATGATCTAATTCTAATCCAGCTATCTATTGTAAACTGCAATTATATGTTACATGTGTTTGTTGACATCAATATTACATTATTCTCATGTAAGTGCTGCTGCTTATGTTAATAAAAACATTTGATAGAGAAAGAGAAAAAAACAGGTTGTGTTTTTTATTTTTATTTTACTAATACTGTCTCCGGGAAGTAAAAAGTCGGCACTTCTGTTTTTTATTATTAATCTGTCTGTGTGTGAGAGAGTGTCTGGGAGTGATTTAAAGTGCACGGCGACCTTCTTGGCAACGAAACCCTTAGGGCTACTAATGTCAATGGAAAGGATGTGAACAGGCTAGTGAGAATTGGATGCATATAACTCACTTGCTGCCTGTGTTGCCAAAAGAGGATCCATGAGAGTTTTTTCCCCCATTTAAAAAAAGGAAACCCCATCTTGGATAGTGTGGGATCATTTTTATGTTATACATATTATATTTATTATGATGTGGTTAGGGTCACTGCACTTTCATATAGCAGAATGCAAGGGCTATTTATACATATATATAGTCTATACAGCATATATAGGAATTCATTAAACATAGTAAACATTGTATATGTGATAAGTGACTACAACGATAACTCCCTGACATGGGTTTTAGTGTGATTGCGTTATAGTCGGAGCATGTACACAAGCTTTAAAAAGACAAAAAGACCCAAAATCAACAGAAGCATATACGATTCATGCCTCTTTTGGAAGAGAGTTTCTGATATTGTAGGTCATAATCTATGAACATTTTTCATATCCATCATATAAAAACACATAATTTATATTAGTTGCAGTCTATCCAAGTAAACTCTAAATTCCTCTCATAACCATAGCTGCCAAAATGTAAAATGTTCTGGTTTGATAAAACTACGCAACACAAAGCATGGAAAGCGTCCATGCTTTTCCGGTTAGTCTGAGAGTAACTCAGAGCGAGAGAGAGAGAGAGAGAGAGAGAGAGAGAGAGAATTGTGGAATTTGGTGGGAACTTTGTTACAAGCTAAGAGGGAATTGCAAAGCCCAAAGGCAAATACTAGAGGACACAAAGGGCCAAATGGTCCCTCTTGTTTAGAATAAAAGGTATTTACTAAATACTGTATGTTGAATTCCATTAATGATATGTAAGAAGAAGCTTAATAAGAAGCTCTGGAAATAATTGTCTATAGTTATGATGATCTCTATAGTGAAACAAAAGAATATGTTATTTTTATTCCCCCGTTTAAAAATGACTTCAGCTAAATTCACTATAAATGCTTTAAATACACATGCATGTAAACATTTACGATAAATTAATTAATCACATTTAACATTAAAACCTAATTTGATTCTCTGGATTATGGTTTAGGGATTTGATGACAAATCCACCCAGGAGTTTAGTTAAACTTCACAATATAAAGGTACAAGCTGCTATGATTCACAGACTTATAAATTACTTCAATTTGTAATTATACAGATACTCTGAGCTATGCATTGCCATGGAGTCCGTCCAGTGAACACAAGGTCACACTAGCTAATGCTACAGAAGATGACTATCGATCTTGATTGCACTGTCTATAGTATGATAATAAACAACATCAAGACTTTTAGCCGAAACTACCATAAACATGCAGAACACAAAATAGGTATTGTTTGACTTATACACATGGCAATTTTTATGTATGTTAAATGGTAAATGGTAAATGTATGCATTTATATAGCGCTTCTCTAACCTTCCGGCCACTCAAAGCCCTGTACAGTATTGCCTCACACTCACCCATTCACACTCACTCATACACCGATGGCGATTGCTGCGATCGATTTCTGCCATTGCTGCTAAATGTGTATTTGTGACATTAATCTCCTTAAAAATGTCCTTCCAGTAGGCTACTTTATTCTTTGCGAGATGTGATATTGTTTAAGAACAGATTACTGAAGGGAACGCCCTCAGTGAATCTGAACATTTCCTAACATACAGGCCTATGGCAGACCTATTAGGATAAATAAATAATCGGTGAATAATTGCACACTTGTGTATTCCCTTTACTAAGGAGGTGCACTTTGGCTGATACAGTATCTCTTGTTGCAAGTCATTGATCAGACATTGTGTCTCCTCCTCCAATGTGCATGTGTGTGACTGATGTTTATTCTTCAGACCTGTTCATCTTATCCAGAGTAGGCCTACACAATATTTAAAAGGTTTCATCCCTGCATTGCTCAGATAGGATGGACGTTGCCGTGTTTATCCTAAACTATGTTTTGGACATGATCAAACAGTACAAGGCTGTACTCAGTTTCCCTTTGTGCACTGTGATCCCTACAAGCTATCCGCAATGGCGCTTGCTCACAAAAATGTGGCAAAGACGATTTTTTATTAAATAAAGCCAATAGGATGAATTCAAAATGTATGAGCAATCTGTCCTGCCACAACCACTGATTTCTCTGACTGTGGGACAGTGGAGCCATGGTGCAATAGAAAGGAAAGTTCTGCCTCCTTTAATTTTACAGGAAAACACAAACACACACACACACACATACATGCACGCGCACACACACTAACACAAGGTATAAACATGTCTTCATTCTGTTGAATTTTTAGAATTCATTACAAAGTTGCCCATTCACTCCACATCCACAAGTTATTATACTATTTCTATCTGTCAATTATTTTTGTTTAACAAACCAATTCCAAGTAGTAATGTGGCCCAAATAAAGCCTTTTATGCATTTTCTGACAAACACATTTTTTTTTTATTTCTCTGTGCCTTATATAAATTGTTTTATACATAAATTATTTTGCAGACATTTCTATAATATGGTGTTGTATGTAAATTATCTTATCTTAATTCACATTGCCATCTCGTGGCGAATGGGGATCATAATGGTCAACGGGACTAGTACAGACTGATGCCTATGACTGCTACAGACGATTTGAGGAACCAATCAGCTACAATGTAGGCGGGATATTACAATGTGTAATAGGAAGTGGGAATATCGTTCAAAACTTATCAGTATTCAGTATTCGCAAAGATACTTTCTGCAGTTATGTTACAGCCATATAGTTCACCGTTTTGTTGTTAGGCTCATAGTGAAATATTTTCGTCTTTAGATTGTTGGAACACCGTTATCATGGTTTGTTTACATCAAACATAGGCTTGGAAGCTAACGTTACTGTTAGCATGCTGCTAAAATATCCAGTCATGTGAGCTACGGTTATAAACTAAAGTGAATTACCTATCAGCTGGTTATCATTATGAATGAAACACAACATTGGTAAGGTACCTAAAGCCATAGTTAACGCGAATATCAAAGACCGTCTTTTATTTACCGACGTAGTTGCGTTACTGGTAGCTGCGTTGCATTGTACAAAGTGCTAATTACAGTACTACAGTATCGGTACCGTACAGAGGCATTTACTATTTATTCGCAAGGATGCCTTGTTCCTGTGGCAACTGGAGAAGATGGATTCGACCTTTGGTCGTTCTGTTGTATATATTGTTGTTATTAGTCGTCTTGCCTTTATGCATTTGGGAATTACAAAAGTCAGAGGTCAGTAGTCTACTCTTATTTATTTTTGTAATTAATTGAATTTTAGAACCTTTTTTATCCACATATATATTGATATTAACTATGGTGCCTTTAAAAATTATGTTTTACCTATTGCTTTACTTTCCTGTCTTACAGGTTGACATACACACCAAAGCATGGTTCGTTGCTGGCATATTTGTTTTCATGACCATACCCATCTCATTATGGGGTATCCTTCAGCATTTGGTACACTACACACAACCTGAGCTCCAAAAACCCATTATCAGGTAAGGACATCAACAAGATGCCTTGACGAAGTAGTAGCCTATGTAACTTTATATTTGTTAATACTGTCATTATTGTGATATAGGCCTACATTTTATTATATTCATACTTACTCATTCTAGGATATTGTGGATGGTCCCAATCTACAGCTTGGACAGTGTAAGTAATATATTTAATATATAATTTTCAACATGCAATTTATATTCCTAAAGCAATGTGGAAACATTTATTTGTATAATTTCCATTTGTTTCCATTTTAACTTCCATCTACTATATGTCACACTGCTTTTTTATTTTGTAATCTTGCAGTGGATTGCGCTCAAATACCCTGGCATTGCCATCTACGTGGACACATGCAGGGAGTGCTACGAGGCCTACGTTATTTACAACTTCATGACCTTCCTGCTTAACTACCTGGGAAATCAGTACCCTGACCTTGTGCGGATGCTAGAGGTCCAGGAGCAGCAGAAACACCTGCCCCCTCTCTGTTGCTGCCCACTCTGGCCAATGGGAGAGTGAGTTCCTCATAGAATAAGATAACACATCATGTTGCTGACCATTGGGGAAAATAAAGGACAATAGACACAAATATTTAAAAATCTGATGCAGATCATCTAAACGGGACAGTATGCATAGTATGTACCAGGCCTATGTTTCTCATGAAAACCAACATCCCCCTGCTCCTTCTAGAGGCCTTCAGTTTCTTGGTTCTTCAGTAATCAGATAACGTGCCTGTATGCATCTGATTAAGACCAGAGGGGGTTAACAGGAGGGCCACTGTGCTCTCATTTAAGGAAAAATAAGCATCACTGCTTTTCCGCCACACAACATAGTGCATTCATCAAATTAAGTGCAAACTAACTTGTATTGCAGGGTTCTGTTGCAGAGATGTAAGCTGGGAGTGTTGCAGTACACGGTTGTGAGACCAGTCACAACGGTGATCGCCTTGTAAGTAATGCAAATGACGTTACTGTGGCTAATGGAAATCATTTGGTTTCATTACGTGATAGCTGTCATTCATTTCTGTGGTGGTATGGTCTGTGGTTTTAAGGATCTGTCAGCTGTGTGGTGTGTACGGGGAAGGCAATTTCAGCTCAAAAAATGCATGGACCTACCTGGTTATCTTCAACAACATGTCACAATTGGTAAATATTATTTTCCTTTTTTTTTATCTTCAAATTGTTGACAGTCCTAATGCTACCTTGTAATTTTCAAATGGAATGATAATAGAGCGATATCATTTTTACATTGTCTTCTGTCATGACAGTTTGCCATGTACTGTTTGGTGTTATTCTACAAGGCTCTTAAAGAGGAACTTCGTCCAATAAAACCAGTTGGCAAATTCTTGTGTGTCAAACTAGTGGTTTTTGTCTCCTTTTGGTGAGTCACTTGCTATTTTTACTGGGACCTTACTTCTGAATATTCTAGCATTATCTACATCTATACCTCAAATTGCTTCCATTATTAAAATACAATAGTATTTTATTGATGCTTTGAAATGTATGCAAATCTTTGTACACTTAGTTGTCTAATTTACAGTGACCTGTCAGCTGCAATGCTGTAAATGTATTGCTTCAATTGTAAACTCACTTTCCTAGGCAAGCAGTGTTCATTGCTTTCCTGGTTAAGGTGGGGGTAATCTCAGAGAGTCACACATGGGACTGGCATAGTGTGGAGACTGTCGCTACTGGTTTACAGGTACAGTACTCATAACAAAAGCATGTTGGTTGATATATCACATACATTTTTACATAAGCTAAGCTTATATTTCCTGCTGTATTTCCTTCAGGATTTTGTCATCTGTGTGGAGATGTTTTTGGCAGCCATTGCACATCACTTCAGCTTCAGCTATAAGCCATACATCCAAGAGGCAGAGGAGGGCTCCTGCTTTGACTCTTTCATGGCCATGTGGGACATTTCTGACGTCAGAGCCGACATCTCTGAACAAGTCCGCAACGTTGGTGAGTAGGACCTCCACATTAGTATTGTTGAGTGCAAGTTAAGACTGGCCCCAAATATTCGATTATTCGGGTATTCGTTCGTTGTGTATGTATTCAATTTAAATATTGGGATTCGAGTATTCATTTTTTTCACATTATGCATGCAGTTTTCCTATTGAACCCTACTGTCTCCATTTAAACCCACATGTTGAAATGTAATTGCCTGCCCTACACGGTGTCATCAACACAATTGATTGCAATTGGCTGTTTGTAAGCTATTCATTCAACACACGCTTATTGGGTAATACAGGAAGTATATCCTACTTGACAGCTCTGACTGGCTCAATTGACGTGTCAATCAAAGTGGCCATTTTGAGCGCATGGCTATGTTTACATGCGTGCTCACTGAAGCTAGGAATCTAATATTTTTCTTAATTATAGTTGAGTGTTTTTAGTGGTGTTTAACAAAAAAAAAAAAAAGAGTATTCGAATATTCGTTCGGAAATACCAGCAAGTAGTCGAAACCTGTAAAATGGTATTCGGGACAGCCCTAGTTCAAGTGAAAACATAAACCAGTAACATGCTCATACCTTGCTCCCCATACAGGGAGAACAGTTTTGGGTCGCCCAAGGAAGAACTACTTCAGTGAGGCACAGAGTGATGGCGAGCGATCTGGCCTGCTCTCTGCAGACTCCCAAGATGCTGTTGCTTCAGAGACTTTGTCAAACCCAGTGTCTCCAAAGGGTCACTACCAAGGCCTGGGCAGAACCCTGGCACCTCACTCTCTGTCAGCTCCGGCTGGCTTCAGCTCGGCCCATTGGAGCGAAGATGGATATGAGGCTAGTCCCGAAGAGACCCCAGACACCAAAGAACCAACAGATGCAGATCTGATTGTAATCACATAGTTTAAAATGACTAAAGAGACTACTACATACAGTTGGGAAGAGACAAGTTATGTATGGCCTTTGCCATTTTCCCTCCAGTCTTGGTTAACCAGTACTTACAAAAAGCACATCAGACAATTCACCCACAAAAACATATGGACCTCTCCGATAATGACAGCAGTTAAGAATGTTCAGGGTAAAACATACTTAAAAGAAATATTGCACATTTGTTGTTTCAAATAATTATAGCTAGATATAGTTTTAACTGAATTGCTTTTATCAATTTTATATGAAAGGCTTATTCAGCTGGTTGTATAGACAATTAGATTTTAGGTATGTTGCAAAGCTTCAAAACCCATTCCCCACCTTTCCTCCATGTTATGCATTTGTGCTGACATGTTCACGGCTTTGAACATGTTCAGTTTCTATATAGTCTCCAGGTATTACAATCAATATTGGGCCATTCATGGGAGTATGGGACAAAACGGCGTGATGCTGTTGGTATGAGACCAACCTGATTTCTCAATATATAATATGCCCAATGGCACCTGACATGTCTTTTTCATGCATATGTCCCATGGAACTAGTACATTCACTATATCAGAATCTGTTTGTGATCAGTTTTGTTGTAAATTTTTCTTACTGCATCTGCTGCAGTACTGTGATGCTGTGTTTTCCCTCTCATATCGTAACATGCATTACATTGTGGGCATGCTCAGGGTTAGTTTCATACTGTAGTGTACTCGTACAGTAAATTGGACTTCTACATTTATTGGCAGCTTATTCTGCAGTGTGTGCATTTAAATGTTGGATTGATTTACCTGACATTGTTTGACAAATAAGATTGGACAGGATTGGATCAGGTCAGATGTAGACTATTTGTTTTGACATGTCCTGGATGTATACAATTTCCCCTAAATGAGATTAGGTATATTTAAACATGTATGGTGTTTATTTTTATTACAGACAAAGTACTGAATTACAAAACATGTGCATTAACAATCAAAATTGTAATACAATAAACCTCAAAACATAAAGCCAGCCTTTATGAAGTCTCTACAGCCCAAAAATGACTAACTGTTTAAAGTTAGAAAACACTTGTGGCTATTGTGTCTGGGGAAAACCTGGAAGATGAAAGTTTAATTTTGACAGTCAATGGACATTTATATGTAAACTATTGCGTTGCTACATAGCCATTGCTTATTCCTTGAACACTGAAACAATTGACTGAAATATAAAGAATAACAAATCTTAATAACTTTAGACAGATACACGAGCCAAAACATTATGGCCACTGATGAAGCAAATAAGTTAAATTCTAATCAAATCCTAATATATTTAGTGAAGGGTCTGCTCTCGTTTGATGTGGAAGAAATGGGCAGGCATACAGACCAGAGACAGGGTCAAGGCCAAACAACTGGGTCAGACCATCTACCAAAAGGGGCAAGCTTGTGGGGCGCACTGGGTCAGCAGTGGCATACCTGCCCACAGTGGTCCAAGGATGGAGTACGCCACAAACTGGTTGCTTAAAAAGGCAAAGAACGGTCAGATGGGCTGCTGTAGCACTGGTGGCATTCAATGATGGGTTATGGGAGCAATGTGTCCCCACCACAATGCATAGCATCATTCAGAGTCCATGCTAACCAATCATAACCACTCATGGTTTGGATCATCGATGCACGTGTATTATAAGATTACTGGTGGCGAACAGGCCTTTTAAATGTTTTATGTAAAGTGAACAGAAATGATGAGTACATATACTTTGATACAGCAAGTATTCTATCTATTCAATGTACCTTCATCAATTCAGTACAGGCACAAAGTGCTGAACCTTGGCATAAGGACAAAGTCCTGATGGCGCTAAGCTAACGAGTAGCTGCAGCCGTGGACTCTGCCACAGGCAGCCTGTCGAGCCGAGCCGATATGGAGATGCTGCTCTTGTGGAGCTGCACGGCCAGGCAGACCCAGTCCCCTGCGCTCACCTCCAGGGGCTGGCTCAGCACCACGGCTGCCTGCTTCCAGTGGGAGTCGTGGCTGAGGGTGCTGACGCTGAGCTCCTCGTCCAGGTGGATCTGGTACCAGAAGGGCACTGCCGTCACCCTGCCCCGGGAGGTGGCCTGGACCTGGGGAGCAGGGAACCGTGCTTCATTCAAGAAGGCCTTCCGCACTAATGTGCAACCTTGTAGCAGCATGGCGTATTTGTTTTTTAGGTGATTTATCTCCTTGACACAATAATGTCGGAGCCCATATTTACTCTTCATACAAATATAAATAAAAAGGTAGTCTGTCATTCTGGAGAAAACGTGTTGATATTTGAACTTGAAAATTATATATATTTATATATATATATATATATATATATATATTCGCTGAATTTGACGATCATTTTTATTAGTTTACAATCGCTTACTATACGTTTAATGATTGTCAATGATAATGATAGTTCTCTAAAACATTGACTCCATAAAAATAAATGACAATTTTATGTGCCATTTAAAATGTTGAAATCAATAAATATGAACTTTATATGTTAGTGCCACAAAGTATTTCTACTGAAATATAACACCAACTTTAATGAGATGGAACTAGGTTCATTGTGAAGCTTTTGTACATCAGCATATGTTTCTCAAACAGACATTACATAGACCGTACATTCAATGAATTTGTATTGCATTTCATTTGCATCACATTTTTATAAACATTTAGTTTATCAATGACATTCCACAATCTATCAAAGTATCATTATAAATGCCTGTCTGGTAGTAAATAGCAGCACATCTAGGTAAAGACGTGCCCCACTGTACCTTGACCTCTCGGTTTGTGTAGTTGGCATTGGTGTCCATAAGATCCAGGATAAACAGCTCCACAGACTCACTGAGATGCCTGCACTCCAGTGTGGAAAAGTCCAAAAACACATGAACTGGAACCTGGAGAAGAATACAATAACACCACATTTACAACACTATAAATAGTGATTTGTTTATAGTGTTAATAAGTTCTCATTTAGGATATTTTGGATGACTAGTCAGAAAACATACTGTAACATAAGAGTCCTTTCAAGGGCCCTAGATACAGGCATACAGAACAAGATTCAAATGTGTTGGGCTTGGCTACATATTTACCGACAAGCCAACCAAACAATAACTAAACAGCTGACAGGAGAAAAGCGCTCTGCCTATAAATTATAATCTTTCAATCAAAAGGATATTCGCACAAGTTTCACCTCCACTTCCAGCCAGTCAGCATTCTTAAATCAATGCTTCAAAATGAGATAAGTGCAGGCATCTGCAGCAATTGATCACTGACATGCTGCTGACTCAAAAAAGCCTATTGAGTAGAGGTACAGAAAGTGTTGCTGTACTGTCACAACTGTGAAGATCTCAGGGCCCTCTGTTTCATGTGCTCGATGTGATATGTGCTGATAGATTCAGGTAGGAATGTCCTGGGCCAAACTGTGTGTGTACTTTTGCGTGACAGTTGTGCTAGAAATTGCCCTCCACTGACGGCTTCAAAGATAACATCTGTTAAAACAAACTTCTGTCCCATGAG
>JAODTR010010595.1:1380-11865 GCA_025399935.1 Amblyopsis rosae | reverse complement strand
ATGCAAAGAAAGTACCATGTAACAATATTCATTTGTCTACCGGTTCCGATGGTTTGTGGTACAAACCAGGGGCCTCAAGTATCAAAATTGCATTTGCAAGAAAAGGTTGCTTACACTGGTTTTCACGCAATGTAATGTATTAAAATGAACATAGCCTATGACTAACTATATCCATCGATATAGACTACAATATAAAAGTTACATCATGTATGAGGTACATTTTTAACATCAGAAAGGCCAAACCCTAAATGTTTAATGCTACTGTTTATTTTGAAGAGGCTACTTAATAATGTATGTTAAACGTGCATAAACGGGCTTCCATAGAAACACTTGGGTGTCAAATTAATGAAAAATGTACTTATGAAATAGCACCCTCAGTTCTTTTATCAAATCACTTTTTACAATACCATTCTGGTTCCTAAATTCTGCACATATAGAATCTCTTTCATAGTATTGGCAATGTCTTTCTGTGATTGCAGCCACACTTTCCCCCTGTGGCATCAGGGCCAGAGCTCCTGACCCTCCACCGGTAGCGGCCACACCTCTCTTTGTACAGACTTTCTTTAAGCCTATTGCAAGGTACGTGGGACCTGCCTGGTTTCATACATCTGAACATTTCTATGCGTACGTACTTTTCCAGTTCTGCGAGTATGCCATCTTAACATATGAAAGCTGAGCAATCATTGATACATGAGTCCCCAGAACCTTTTTTGTTTGTTTTGCTCAGCTATCCTAAATTAGCTTTGGAAAATCCATTCCATTTCCTTTCAACAATTTGCGTCACTACACAGCAAAAAGTCTAGGACTTGTGACAGCGTGACCATCCTCACCTGAACATTGTTGAAATCAATGTCCAGAGCTCTGAAAGGCTGGGTGAGGGCCGTATAGCCCCCTGGCAGTCTACTTAGTCGCTCTGTGGTGTAAGGCTCCATAGAGTCATCGGCCTCCGAGCTGCAGCTCACTGGACTGCGAAGGTGCCCTACGGCAGCCATGGAGAGTCCACCCACCTCTGACACGCAAAGTCTGTGAAGACAGAACAAGTCTAAACGTCAGATAGCACAGCCAGAACTGTTACTAAAACAGCCTAATGCTGGCCCACTAAAACCCATAATGAATACATAAACTACAAAAATAATAACGGAAATAAGCACTCAGTGGGAACTGTTATAGGCTATTTTATAAGAATCATTATTTTGGAGTAGTTTCATTACATGAAGCAGGTCGTCGTTGTAAAATGCATTGTTCAAACGTTTCAAATGGACTGGTCGGGTCTACCTGTGATGTCTGCGGATCTCGATGCACTCAAAAGCCATACCAAACACAGTGGCACCAGCAGGAATGACCCTGCCCGTCTGCGAAGGAACCATCAATGTGTCTTGGGCACTCTAAGTAACAAGACACAAGAGTCCATTTAACATAATCGCCATAAACACCCCCACCTGGCTGTCCGTTCTGTGTGTGTACGACGGGGTTTAAGCTGCAGAGGGAACTCTGGAGGTAGTGGTGTCATTTGTTCAGGTGTTGAGCTCAAATATGAATAATCTTTAATTAAGACACATACGCCTTAACACACGTGTTCACGTAACACACTCCTTGTATCCTACAGCCACAACCATGAGTTACCTGTGGAGGTAGCAGCAGGTGGTGCCACGCATGAATCAGACTCTCTATGATCCCTTCCCCAAACAGCCCTGCATCCACAGTCTCTGTCACCACCAAGGACACCCTAACAGGGGGTGGAAGGCGAGGTTATAATGTGTGCAATGCAATACCTGTTCACAATGTGTGCTGCATGTAGCTCCCCTGAGGAAATAAACACATCGCTGGTCCAATGTTGTCCAAGGAACATTTTCACATGAAAACATATACAATTCCTCAGAGAAATTAAAAATTGCAAACCGTTAATGAAAACATGTATTGTGTTGTATTTCCTCGTCATTCCCATTGTCCTCTATTCATGCAAACAGTTATCATCTTTGAAACGGTTCATCATCTGAAGTACTCTGAAACAGCTCACCTTAAAATCACCTCCATGTTGGATTCAACTAAAGCCTGAGCATCCAGCCCGACACGTACCTGTGCGGGATGTCTTTAGGCACTTCCATCTCCAGGGATTTTATATGGAGGATCTTGATGCTACCACTCATTCCGTTAGCTGCCACCACCTCACAGGCCAGTTCATACATGGTCTTGGACAGTTCACAGGCATACACCTCAGCAGCTCCAGCCTTCTTAGCACACATGCTGAATAGGGGGGGAAAACAAACAACTCTATGCAGATAAGAATAACCTGAGATTGACCACCACATGCACTAAAACACTAGCCTGGCTCCGCCCGACTATGCTCTCAGCTCAATCGAATTAGCCGATTAAAGTCTGGAAACCCTGATCACGTTAGCGCTCGCACAGCCGCCCAATCAGCGTGGGTTAGTGAGATGACGTTGAAGTCAAGCAAAATGGTGGTAGGGCTAGATGTGGCCATCAAAACAATTGTAGCAACTGGTTGGTTCAGCGCTGTCCAATAGCTTCAAAATTACCCAGAGGTCTAAGCCAAAGTGGGAGGAAACGATTGCGAACACACGTGGCCAGACCTATTGACAAAGTGAATATGGTCTGGTTACGCCAGGCTACAAAAATACACCCATGTATAAACAAACAAAGACGTTTTACAAACTTGGGTGTGTACCAAGGAACTGTAGTACCCCAAGTCCTCAAGAAAAATGTTTAGGGTACGGCTCGCCTGAACTCCAGGTCAGGTCGTATTTGGTGTGAAAGCTACGCACACCGTAGTGTAGCAGGGCTTCCGCACAAACATAAATAGCCTCCAGCTGACAATGACCCAAGACAGGATGTAGGCCTATATGTGCTGAACGTATTTTATGGAGAAACGCAAATTGCGTGAAGGAAGTTCAAAAGTAACCTGTAAACTGAAGTCTGAAATGCTTTATTTGCTTATGTTGATTGGCAGCATCCATAATGTGTTGCAATAGCTACCGCCCTCTGCAGGACTGTCCAGGCTATTGCACTATGCCAGTATTAATCTACCCAGGGCCACGACACGAATGAACAGGCGCGAGAGGTAAATGTCCCTGGATGGGGCTGCATGTCTGAATAGGTAAAATCACTAGATGTGCCTGCACGGTCATGCAGGTCATTTACCAGGAACAATGTGTGAAAAGGGTTAAGGTACATTCAGAAGTATGTCTCTCAATTTAGAACTCAGGGTTTTAGCCAAACACGAATCTGGTTAAATGGCTCTTACAATAGAATATCGTCCAATTCACCATATGTATAAATGATTATGATAATACCTTACCCAAGTATTCCAGTGCCAGTGCCTATGTCTAATACAGTAGTGCAGCCCCTCTGCACAGCCTTCTGAATGGCCTGCTGGTACTTCTGGTTCCTCCCATGGTCATTGAGCATCAGGAAGTGCCAGCGCTCCACCAGCCAGTTAGCCACGCGGTAGAAGTTCTCTCTGGCTTCTGGGTAGTCTGGTTTCAGCTTCAGGGCTTTGTGAAAATGCCCTGCAGCCTCATCTCTAAACCCCATTCTGGAGAACAAAAGAAGCGGAATAAAGAAATATATGGGTTAGTCTATAAAAAAGGTTATTGGTTTGACACCTGTAATGCAAGTCTTAAAACGTTTACAACAAAACCTTTAATGAAAATAGTCAGCTTCACAAAAAAAGTAATTAAGCCTAGCCCTAGACCCTTTAACATATTAAACACATTGCTCTTTTAATCAAACAATGTTGTGTTGAATGTGTGTATGTGCTATGTTTAAAGACATTGTGAAGGGATCACTCTACAGACACATCTTGGCCTTTGTCTCTATATTGCACACATACCTGCTTGTAGAACTTCTGAATAATATTCAACAGGTAACAGTATTATTTATGCAATGTTGCTGCCGCATTACTGATATCGTTTTGGAATAATGTCACTTACCTTCAAACTGTGTCACACAATAGGCAATATCTAGACCTTCATACAGTATATTAATATTAAACAATACTAAAAATATTAAAGGCCTTCACACTTACACAATAAAAGCTCTAACTGGTTTTGATATGATCAAATTAAATAACATTTAAATGAATACAAGAAAAAATCCATTATTTACCATGCTTTTTTAAATATTTCACTCATGTAATAGAAAAGAATACCTGAACAGGTGCTCGCCCATGCTGTTGAGGATAACCTCATCAGCTGGGAACAGTTCCAGAGCTTGTTCATAGCAGTCAAAGAGATCCTGAATTCGTCCAAGAGAGTCCAGCTCATCTGCCCACTTAAAGAGAGTGAACCTAAAGGACTCCTGCAACATCAAGGTAGTGAATATAACAATGTAGTAGACAAAGACACATACAAGTAATACTATAAAAATATTGAATTAAATTAGATTTCACTTTATCCAAACACATTACTGTCTAGGCTAAAAAATGCATGTGAACTCTCCTTCAGTAGCAAGAACTGTTTTAGTTCATGGAAATGTATTGTGCAAAGAAGAAATTACTTAGATCTAATAAACTTGAGAACATCATGATTGATGTGCTGAATGAAAATATATATACATTGATAACTACTAAATGGTAGGCTACAAAGGAAGTCAATATACACATATACATCTCATCACAAATCACATGCTTACATAGTGGTAAACAATGATGTTATGCAGGAATAAAGTCATTGCAATAATGTATTTTTTAGGTCTATTGAAAAGAAATCCAAAGACGAGGAGGAGGAGGAGAATGTTGAACATATTTGTTGAAATCACAAACATTTAGTTTAGCCTGTTTTAGCTTTGGCACTAGTGTCACAGATCAGTGGCCAATTCACACTGCATTCCTATTGGTTGGCTAGCAGACATAGGACACATAGCACCAGTTACACTGTGAGACCACAATTTCTGACCATGTAAGAATTTTGTTCCAGGTTCTTTGGTTGTAAGACAACAACCAACGTTTGGACCTCTCTCACAGTTTGACTATGCTCTCAATCAATCAATCAATCTTTATTTATATAGCACTTTTCATACAAATTCATGTAACACAAAGTGCTTCACACACTGCAACGTCATTAAAAAAACAATACAAAATGAGTAAAAACAATACCAGGGACCCCAGACCCGCTCCCCAGCCACTTCAATCTCAGTCAGAGAATGGAACCCCGAAGACATTGACAGAATGAGCCTACACACCAACATACCCTCTCAGCTCAATTTATTTAGCTGAGATTACAGTCTGGAAACCCTGATCACATTAGTGTTCGCACAGCCAGAGTGCTGGCAGCCAAATCAGTATGGGTTGGTGAGATGACGTTGAAGTCGAGCGTGTTTCGAAATTGTGGTAGAACTTGATAAGGCTAACAATTGTAGCAACACCGATTGGTTCAGCGCTGTCCAATAGTTTCTAAATGAACCAGAGGTCTACGCCAAGGAGGAGGATAGACTGCAAACAAGGTCAGACCTATTCACAAAGTGATAATGGTCTGGTTACACCAGGCTACAAAATCTGTGCAAGTCTCGTACTCCTATGGAGATGAGCAACAGCACAGAATTGTATCTATTCATAGACAATGTATTTTATGTGGAGGCTTTCTGTAATGCTTTTGTAGCTATTGGTGGGCGATGATGTTAAAGAGGTTCTACCAGTTACAAAATAAGAGGACTAGTATATGAAAATATGTAAGATTTATGAGCAATTGAAGCAGAAATATCAAATTAAAAACTAAAACTAATCTAGTGTACTGATGGATTTACCTTTGCAAAATCCTTCAGAACAGGCGCAAGGTTGAGGACCAGAAGGTAATGTACAAATGCAATTCCATAGTCTTGGTTAAACAGGCACTGCTGGGCACTTTCCAGAGATCTGGAAACCAACTCGTTTCTGGCAGGATCCTCCCTGGGTGGCCGCCGGGCCCTCCTACCCCGCTTTGGCCTTGTGCTGGCATTGGGCATACCTGACTGAAGAGGAAAGTGGTAATGGAAATGGACAGCATTTACAAAGCGTTTTTCTAACCAGTCACTCACTCAGAGCTCTGTACAGGAGTGCTTCGATTCACATTATTGCATAATTTAATTATTTATGAAATACTTACATTATTAAATAAATACAAACTGCAGACAAGACAATAAGGTAGATTATAAAATATATTATAAATACACCCAGTTATATCAACCGCATGCATAATTCATTAGCTAGCACATACACATAAAATTATCTTACTTGGGTTAGATCATGAGAGGGACTGAATAAAAGGAGGTTTTCTGTTTGTTATAGAAGTTAAATCTAATAATATAATAAAGAAATTGTTACAAATACCAACTAATGCTGTTAGCATCGTTACATAAACCAGCTAGCAACCACATTCCCCTGCTTAATATTAGGTAGCCGAGCTGGCATTACTGATAAACATCAACAGAATACGTATACGTATTATATTGATAAGGTATTTATTTGTAATATAAATATTTTAAGAAACTAAAATATACGTCAATAAGTATCTACAAAGATGCATGTATTTCTGAACAATCGACCGATGTGTCCATACAGTAAATAACCCGGAAAGAAACATGTATATTACTTATAGTTCCACCTTTTGAATCCACTGATCCACGTGTCCAGTGTGTTTAATTTTATTGCCACTATAATGTTTCTCTCGGTCTGTCGTTAAACAGTAAATATATACTCCACAATCTGAATACACGTTTCTATACATTTAAATACAATATTAATTGACGATTTTATTTGCACACAGCCCTGGGAGTAACTTCACCATTGGGAAATAGTTCCCGTGGTGAGTGGTAGAACTTTTGGAGTTCCACTCACCACGCCCACGGTTGTCAGTCAGTGACAGTGGATTTTTCCCAATCTGTCACCTTGTTCATGTGTGTGGGCTACGTAACGGACGTTGCAGCCTGGACATATATACTTTGCCTTTTCTTCTCTTTTTTTGCAACACTGCGTAATAGACAGGACAAACGTACCTTGCAGCCTGTGCTTTATTTCTTTTGTCTTGTTATGAGGATACAGTACGGTAACTTATAACTGGGATTTGACTGGGAAAGCAACGTTACGGTACTGTACACCCTTGAGCCGAAATTACAGTGCTAACTACATTAGCTAATTACGTTGTTGGTATGTTTGACCTAACTATGCTAACATTAGAAAACGAAATCTTCATTGAGAAACTTATTTTTTTAACATAGTTTGCTAGCTACAAAACATTTAACTTTTTGTACCAGGTTCCTATGCTAGCAAACCCAGCTAGCAGTATATCAAAGAAATGGGATTACACCCGTTGGAATTCAGTGAATGCTATCTGGACAGTCCTAGTTTTAGGGAGAAAATAAAGGCACACGAAGCGGAGTTGGACAAAACCAACAGGTTTATCAAAGAACTGTACAAGGATGGGAAGAATCTCATTAATGCAACAAAGCGTAAGTTACTCTGTCCTAACTACAGTAACGTTTCACAATTTGCTAAATGGCTGCCCACCATTCGTTTTTACATATTTAACTTTTACATACTTTAGATGCCGACATTTACAGGTGAGGCAATTCGACTGTGTTCATACCTTTTTGTGGTTTATAAGGATATCGTAAACACAGCATTATTTATGCATAACAATTGCTTTCCTGTAGTTTGAAGCCACGTATAATGAGGCAATGGTCTCGTGTTTTCCAAATTGCATTTTGAATAATTCGTCTAGCCTAATAGTTAGAACGTAAACACTACACATTTTTTTGTATCTTGATGCATTCCTAAATTTGGGAACCACTGATTTTTACACACCTTTATATGCTGCAAGGACTAGACTGCATTTATAAACCCCCATCCATTAGTAGTAGTGGTAATGTACCGGTACTGTACACTGATATAATAAGCAATTTTGCCACATTATACACACATATTCGTTCTTGTATTGTATTTATATTAAAACATATCTTATTTCGTGTGCAGTGCAATACAACATGAACAAATGTTTTGCCTGATCCATTCAGTAAAATTAAACCTGTACTGTATCATACTAGGTCTTCCTGTAAAATTCAGTGGATGGAGAGGGATGGTCTTTGTTAAATATTGGATTGTTTCATGTGGCTTTATATGGCTTCACTTATCCATTTTTGGTGTTATTGGGGAAAACCAGAGGGATTTTCTTTGGAGTACAGTCAGAGGAAGAATGTTGCAGCAGTCAATGCTATGAATAGGATAGTTGCATTTTTGAAGATTATGCCAAATTAGTTTTACAGACACATGCTGTACACACACAGAACACCTGCACATGGTTACACTCAGGAATTCATTCCATTGTGTGTTTGTGTGTGGGTATTGGGCTGTCACTGTATATCTGATGTACACATACTTTGTTTGTGGTAGTTTCAATTGGTGTTCTCCATACAGGAACAGTGTTGTTCACTCATAGTTTCAGGGTGGAGCACAGCCAAGCTGTCATTACAGGCACGCCGCTGTAACAACCTTGTCTCATGAGACTGCCGTCACTAGTCTGCAGTTCTGTTCTTGGACAGATCAGAGAAAATTGCACAACAGTTGGGAGGCACTTATGTCTTTAATCTTTTCTATGACTGATAGGCAATAGGAGGACCAAGCTATGACATATATAACTGACATGGCTGGAGCAAGATCTCTGCCAAGGCTTTGATGAGAATTCAGTGTCTTTGCCTTATTCTTAAATCCCTATTGTGTCGACTCGCTATCAGCTTTATGGCAGTAGATGACTAAACCATGTTAGGGTGGTTAATTTAGCATTAATTGATGCCTTTATAACCTGTGGTAAATACCATGCTTTGTAGAGAAAGGTTTACTTTTAATTTTTACCAAATAATAGACCTCTTTAGATTGTTCCATGAAAAACTTTCATTCTGCTATTCTCAATCTTCCATTTTCTGTCTATCTATCTACATTTATGGCATTTATATGTTTTTATCCACAGCAATTTACAGTCACGCACATTAAATATTCGATAGCTGAATGATCCATACGGTACACTACTGTATATTGTCATGTCAGTAGGTAAGTACATTTTATTAGAACACTGACATCAGCAGTCACCATAGCTGGTTTAGTTACTACTGTGTACCTCCAAAATACAACAGAAGAGGATATAATAATTTTCACCTAATTTCAAATGGATTTATGTTCCATTATCCATGGCCATTCTGTCAGTCATGGAACCCTTATACCTATAGGAGGATGTCCCATGGCGGAAAGTCCTTGTTTTCCTTGTTTTGCAAGCGATGCTGGAGAAATGTGACGTGGAAGAAAAGCAACATAGAGAGGATGCGGCTGATGCGCTCCTGTTTCAGTGGGTTTCCTCCAAGGGACCTCTGTTCCGTCTGTAGTACCCAACCCCATAACAAGCTTTGACATTGACAAGTTCATAGCTTAGCAATATTTTAGAAAAGCATTAGTCAGTTGGGAGAGGTTGACTTTAGTGTTTGTGTTGTGACCGCTTAGTCAAACTGTAATCGTGAGGCGAGCTTGTCCAGTCAGCTAAGTGACTCTCACATGTTCTTTCCAAAAACATATTCTCATGAGCTGTAGAGCGAGGTTACACGAAGTTGCTGAGTAGGTCAATCCTAGTCGGCCTCTGTCATTTCCTCAGATTCACTTCCTTGGTTTAATTGACCAACTCTAGTTTGCCAATCACAATGTTTTGTCGGTTCCTGAATACATTTAAATGAATATAGACCATCAAAGCTACAGTAGTGCTTCTCAGTGCAAATGTGCAACACTGTGCTGCCTTGCTGTGACTAGCCACTCCTTGCTAATCATCTCAAATACTCTGTCAGCCAAAGAGCCACATCCCAATCTTTCATTAAAATGGAATTTAAAGAGAGGTCATGTGCGAGGAACATCTCTTGTCCTCTATAGATCAAGGCCCAGTGGCCCACTTGAACATTTGAACGGCTTATTTATTTTATTTTTGTGAATTGTGATTGTTTTATTCACTTTGGTAAACAGTTACCATTTTTCATTTAACTCCTTAACAACTTGATGAGCATTCAACAAGCACTAAAGCCATATAATAATAATAATAATAATAATATGTTTAAAGTGGATCAGATTGAAAAGGTGATTGTGGGTAGATGTTACAGCCCAGCCCTGGAAAAGCATGTTTTCATGTTAAATGGATGGGGAGAGTAGGCTGCAGGCATGAGGTAATACATTGCATTCTGTGGAGGTCACACACTGATGCCGTAGGGGATAGGGAGGTGTTGCACTCTCTCTCTCTTTCTCTCTCTCTCGCCCCTACCCATCGCCCCCCTTCCCCCTATGTGAGAAAACATGGGTAAGGGGTCAGAGCTCTGCAGAGGAAAAAAGTGGACGCAGTGTGGCAGAGATGTCCGAGTGGAACAGGAAGGATTGGGGGGAAAAGGCATGGCATGTGCACACTGATGCACTGGTAGATCTTGGCCCAAGTGGCTCATCAGATATGTGTGTGTGTGTGTGTGTGTGTGTGT
>JAODTR010010584.1:0-25620 GCA_025399935.1 Amblyopsis rosae | reverse complement strand
CCCCCCCCCCCCCCCCCCCCCCCCCCCCCCCCCCCCCCCCCCCCACCGCACTGCTTGAACTTCTGAAGGAGACTCTTTTCAGGTGTTCCCAGGATGTCATGAATCTTGGAAACCTGGTCCAATTCGTTGGATCCGGGGAACAGAGGGTTAAGGCTGAAATATTTAATATAAGCAATATATTAATGATTTTTATGTGAAACAGCTCTTTAAAGGTGAATTCCTCAATGTGTATGAAATTGCCATTGTAGTTCAAGCCAGTGTTTAACTTGGACATGCCTCTCCTGCATATTAGGGGTTTGTATTCCTCTCTACTTCCTATACAGAGCTCTAAGGCGGGATCTGTTCAATAATAGTGGAATGTTTACCTTTTAATAGCAATTAATTGTGCTATCACAAATGAATAGAGAAATGTTCACTGACATAACTGCACAATTTCCAAAAATGTGAACAAAATTTCAATGTTTTCTAGTCTAGGGCTGGGAAGTTACATTTTATTCTTTTATATTCTGTTTTAGTTTGTAGGTTACAATAAGCCGGCCCTAACAGGTCTGTTATTCTATGGCGGAACACACAGCTACCTCATGATCTCAAAGAAGACACAGCCAGCGCTCCACACGTCCATCTTTAAGCTGTAGTATCCGTCAGTGAGGAGGCATTCTGGGGCTCTGTACCAGCGCGTGGATATGTACTCTGTGTGGGGGGGCTTCGAGTACACACTCCTACATGAGCCAAAGTCTCCGAGCTTCAGAACGTCTTGCTGAAACCGTATTAGTATAACATGACATGGGCAGAAGTGTGTGTCTGCGTGTGCGTGAATACATTATATCTAGAATGTGTGTGTATACACATGCTCACACACTAATATATAAATTAAAAATATATCTAAATAATATAAGCTCACCTTAATTAAAATGTTTTCAGGCTTGACATCTCTGTGAAAGATCCCACATCTTGAATAAAGAAGGTAGATGGATTTTGTGTGTTTTCTATGCAATAGTTCACAGTTACCCCCCCCCTCCTCATCCTCCCTACACACACACACCTACCTGTGCATGTGGTCCAGTGACTTACAAAGCTGGTACATATAGTGCCTGACTGTACTCTCAGGTAGAGGGCTTTGTCTCCCTGCAAGTAATAGACAATGAGCCTTTTCTATTTCTGCTATATTAATATTGTATACTACTGTATATTGATGCATTATGTTTAATTTTAGACTACTGATTGTTTAATTATGAACAGGCCATTCTTCCTATGATTATAAACTAAGTATTACTGCAAACGCACCTTGAATAAACTCATAGATGTTCATTTCCATAAGTTCACAAATCAGTGACAGGTTTCCAGTGTCTTTGTCACTGAAACATAAAAAAAAGTACACATTTTGCATAGCCAAAGCCAGTTTATTGAATGAGTGTATGTATTTCACTAACACATTTAGAAAACAATGCTGCAGTAGCCTACTTACAATATCAGTTCATGCAGCTGAATAATATTTGCATGTGGATTTAACCTCTTCATGGCCTGGACTTCGCGGAGGGTGTTTGCCTGTTCCAGACTAAATCAGACAATACTGATGATTACTGTAGCCTACATTCTAGCAGTACAGTTGGGTGCATGTTATGTTACTGTGAAATATATTCATAATGCATGCATACTGTACCTGTTAAACCAGTTGAACATATAATTAAGGAATCATATTACTATACAATACACACGCCAAACCTAAGAATTATTTTAGTTTTATATGAACACAATTTTAACTTCAAGAGCCCATACAGTATGTGTCTCACATATGGTCTCATCACTACAGGCTGAGTGTGGTGACCGGTCTAATATAAGACTAGGGCGTGGTAAAATGCTGTCTAGAGTTACAAAGGTGCATTGGGTCAAATTCAAAATGACATCACAGCACACATACTGAAACACAACACAGGTAGGTACTACTGATTACCTGTTAATTGTCTGCTTCATCGTTTTACACGCATAGAACTTCCCATCTTTCAGATTTTGAGTTTTCAGCACCTCTGAAAATGTGCCCTCTCCAATCTTCTTAATTATTTTGTAGCCTGCATAAGAAACTAACGTTAGGCTAAATCACTAGAAACACAAATGTACAGAATTTCTTTAATAAATGGTTTTACATTATTTCTTTACAAATTTATTTTGATAGCATAGAATGTGTGTCATTAAGAAGATATCTGTACCGTACTATATTTATTAAAACTGATGGAGTACGTTTTGTTTTCAAATTAATTCGAATACATCGTTAAAAACAGCATCGTCTTTGACCTGTCAAATGTCAAGGCACCAAGTGGTTAGCTAGCTCAACTACAACTTACAATGCATTCTTCCAGAGGTCCGCTGGATACAAGTAAATTATCCATAACATGCGCGTTTTAACTAAAAATATAAACAGTGTGAATCAAGCAAGTTGGCAAACAGATTTCGCCAGCAGCAAGCTGTCAAACGGGTTCAAACGCGCCGGATCGCTTAGCCCGCTAGCAACCCTATTAGCTGACCGTTGCTGTGGCAACTGAGCACGCTGCCTCACCCTGAACTCTGACCTGAGGTGGATCCCGAAACAAGAAACTGTTTCACTCCTGACCTGACTGCCTGGCTAAATCACTGAGATGGCTGAATGAAAGGCAAAGTGTAGCCTAATGTTCCCAACAAGCAACAATGAAAAATGTGCTGTGATTTACAGGCCTAAATTTAAAAAGAAATGTGACACATGACATTTAAATTATTACGACTAGCCCCATACCTTTCTTCCAAAGGTGGGTGTCCAGGGCTAGGTCGGATGTTTTTTGATTAAACTGGATATTGTTCTGCATGTCCAAGATATTTCCACTCGTATTCCATTCGCTTTCAGGCGATCTACACCCATTTCGAAGGCTTGCTTTGTTTTTAACCTCAATAAGCCAATTCGAGTAATGCATCATTATTTGATACAATACATTCACACTGAAGCCTGTCCTAGCACTAATACATTGAATATGATATAATAGCAAGGGTAAACTGCATTCATGGCCGCATCAGGTACACACAAAGTCAGATACACTACACACTATTTATTCTACTGGGTGTGTGCGGTTCTTGCACGGCCATGCACGCGCGCGCGCGTACGTGGCAGACGTCATGTTGCTTCGGGTTGCGTAAATGGTCCTTTTTGATTCTAACGGGCTTCCGTGAAAGTACCTTGAACTGCGCATGGGCTAGAAACCTGCGTGATGTTTGCACTTGCCATGTTGACGTGATGAGTTACTTCATCTTGCAATAATATATATATTTGAAATTGAATACGCCGTTAAGTCACAATGAAAACACGATTCAATACTGTGGATATCAGGGCAGTCATTGCCGAGATCAATACCAAGTAGGTGCTATTCTAATAACGCTTTGCAGTAGCGACAGTTTGCTAGCCTCTGCACTTTGCTAGTCCCTTAAGGAGATTGTGTACGGTACAGAGGTTGACATGTAAATACATTTTCTCCACAGTTACATTGGTATGAGAGTGTACAACATCTACGACATCGACAATAAGACATATCTCATACGCTTACAAAAGTAAGGAGTAGTTTGTTTTTGTTGTGTGTGTACATTGTTTTCCAAACTATGGAAGCTTGGATATATATCAAGTAAGTGGCAATGGAAGGTAATACAATTCAGACTTATTATGCTATTTTAGGCCAGACACCAAAGCTGTTCTCCTGGTTGAGTCTGGGAATCGTATTCACTCTACGGACTTTGAATGGCCCAAGAACAACATGCCGTCAGGCTTTGCCATGAAAGTAAGAATCTTGTGTTGTCCATAAGTTGTGTATTCATTTGTTATTGGTTTGGATATTAACCAGTTAAACAATGGATGATTTGTATAGCTCATGTCTTATGAATATAATGTGCATACTGTGTCCCCTATATATTAGGTCATGATGATTACATGTACTGTCTCCATAGTGTCGAAAGCACCTGAAGTCAAGGCGTCTGACCCAGGTCAAGCAGCTTGGAATAGACAGGATTGTGGACTTCCAGTTTGGCTCAGACGAGGCTGCCTACCATTTGATCATTGAACTGTACGACAGGGTGAGTAGATGAGGTGATGGTACAATTTCATCATGTCAAATTACAACCGTATGCTCATTATATCAAGCCAGAAGAGAACCACACTCTGTGTGTGTTGCTGCATCAATCTCCAGGGTAACATCGTCCTTGCAGACCATGAATACGCCATTCTGAATCTGCTGAGGTTCCGCACAGCTGAGGTTGAGGATGTGAAGATTGCCGTCAGAGAGCGGTACCCTGTGGAGAATGCCAGGCCTCCTGAACCCCTCGTCAGTCTAGAAAGGTCAGCATGTGCATTGTGCACGTGCACGTCAAGCTCTTACACTTAACATGTGCTTGATGATTTGTTTTGCAAGTTCAACAGATGTATGCAAACCAGCCAGTATCTATAGATGCATTAGATGTCATGTCAAGGGGAGGAGGAGCAGGTTAAGGGTGTGTTTTTTTTTGTTTCCATGTGGAATGTAAAGCCCTTTGAGACTGCAGTGTGATTAAGGGCTATATAAATAGACTCGACTTGACATGTCCATAAATAAGATAATAATTAAAACTATGAATTTGACGAATAATTCGATTTTTATGTTTTTCATCCATTTATGTGCTTTATTACACAAACCTACTGTTTTTAAGAACATCCAATTTCATGTGTTGCTACTGCACATAATGCTTGTGGTGTTAAGAGTTCTACTGTGTGATGAGATCTAACTGACTGTTAGTTACTGGCTGTAACGTCACATAGGCTCACCGAAGTCATCTCCGGAGCACCGAATGGAGAGCAGGTCAAGCGGGTCCTTAACCCTCATCTCCGTAAGTGGCTAGGGACTTTCTTCTCATTAATGCAATGCTTTTATCCAGGCAAGTAAGTGTAAGGTTCTTACAGATGTTTTACAAGTATGGCTACTTCAGCTACTATTGCCAAACTGATGTTTTGCCATTTAGAATAAAATAATTCTGCTAAAAGACTTCAAATGCAAGGCAGGTAAGTATACTTTAGCTCTCTTTTCTTGATGTATACATTTTGACTACACGCTCACTCTTGTTAAATTCTATAGCCTATGGCGCCACTCTGATTGAGCACTGCCTGATGGAAGTGGGATTGTCTGGCTCCTTGAAAGTTGACAAGCAAGTAGATTCTTCTCAAGGTACATATTCTATAAGATCGTTTGCCTATCATAATGACAAAGGGCCTGTAGAAGTAGCTATAATATTGTTATATTCCAATGTCCGTAACTGTTTTTCCTGTAGCTGCGCCAAAAATCCTTGAAGCTCTACAAATGGCAGAATCATATTTGGAGAAAACTGAGAACTTCAGTGGAAAGGTAAGATTGTTAAATCTCTCCCTCTTAAAGGCATTATGAGTGGTGAGATGACTTTCCAGGCTTCTGCAATAACAATTTAAATGTGTTGACTCAAGGGATACATTGTTCAAAAGAGTGAGAAGAAGCCAAGCTTGACTCCAGACAAACCCAGTGAAGAACTGCTTACGTAAACCGTTATTGTTTTCTCAAGCCTTTTCCTCCTTCAGACCATCTTTGTGGTGTATAATGAATAACAATGTCTTCTAGGTATGAGGAATTCCATCCGTTCCTCTTTGCCCAACACAGAAAAAGCCCCTTTGTGGAGTTTGACTCATTTAACAAGGTTAATATTCTATTATTATAACGTAGTTAGTGCAAAGTTGAATAGTTATGTTTAAATCTAAATGTCAAGTTTCTAAAATAACATGGTGTCTTATACCTGTCAGTCAGATAAAGACAAATTCCCTCCTGCATTGTTCTACCCAGGCGGTGGATGAGTTCTATTCCAAGATGGAGAGCCAGAAGATTGACATGAAGGCCTTACAACAAGAGAAACAGGCTCTGAAGAAGCTGGACAATGTTAAGAGAGACCACGAACAGAGACTGGAGGCGCTCCACCAAGCACAGGTCAACAACAGCACGAATGTCATAATAATTCATAAGAAGCAGATCCCAAGTGTGTGTGTGTGTGTGTGTTACTGGTAGTTCTTGTGCTCTATGACTTGCATTGTAATATGGCCAGATAATGAAGATGAAATGTTGACCTATATGTCTCATTTTAAAAAGTAATTTCTTATTGCATCCTTGAGCTCTTTTATTTAAGCTTACTTTTATTGTAAGTGATTCCAGCCATTTGTCCAATGTATTCAGAATTTAGTTTGTTTTTTATTGTGGGTGCCGTTGCAGAAGAAACCTAAACCCTAGCCAGACCTTTTGTTTTTACGTTTAGATACAGTGTCTTCCTTTAAAAAAAATGATCGAGACCTGAAACATAAATACCTTTTTGTGTTTCGGGGTGTTATTCATTTTCTATCTGAATTAAGGCCTATGACACTGTAACTGAATAAAGGCTGTGGAGATTAACGGGACGGGGCTCATTTCAGGAGGTGGACAGAATCAAAGGAGAACTGGTGGAGATGAACCTGCCAATGGTGGAGAGAGCACTGCAGGTGGTATGCAGTGCCCTGGCCAACCAGGTGGACTGGACTGAGATCAACCTTATCGTTAAGGAGGCCCAGGCCGCTGGAGACCCTGTGGCCTGTGCCATCAAGGAGCTAAAGCTACAGACCAATCATATCACCATGCTGTTGAAGTGAGGCCGATGTGTGAACGAGCTGAATCACAGCTGCCGTGGCTGATTTCTGCATGGTTGACGCATACGCCCTCTTTCCACCGATACGTTTTTTTTGTTCCTTCTAGAAATCCCTACATTTCCGAGGAGGACCGGGAAGAAGAGGAGGATGTTCCAGAGGAGAAGGACGTTTCTAAAGGAAAGAAAAGTAAAAATAAAGACAAAGGGCAAAGAAACAAGCTACACAAGGACAAGCCTATGTTGGTGGATGTGGATCTCAGCCTGTCAGCCTACGCTAATGCCAAGAAGTATGTTTGAGTAGCCTGTGAGCAGGCTTCACATCGGTTACTGTTTGTCCCATGTCGTTCAAACGTCCATCATGTTGTGGAGAGAGGTCAGGTCAGAGGTGATTGGTTACAATCCAGATGTCACACCTAGAGCCGAACCTTCAGAGAGGACGTTCGTCTAAATGACACATTCATGTGTTTTCACTCAACAAAGCCTTTTAAATCTTGCATTGTTGTTTTAGGTACTACGACCACAAACGAACGGCCGCCAAGAAGGAACAGAAGACTGTTGAGGCCACACAAAAGGTGATGGAAGTTTAAAACAGATGACAATGGACACATGTATTAATGTCTCCTTATCCTGTCACGCTCAAAGCTGTGTTTACGATTGGGCGAAGAGTGATATGTTTTCTAATCCTAGTCAAAATCCAATGTTATTCATTCTTTGTCATGATACTGCAGGCTTTCAAATCGGCAGAGAAAAAGACCAAGCAAACGCTGAAAGAGGTTCAGACCGTGATTACCATTCAGAAAGCAAGAAAAGTCTATTGGTAAGATACTGTGGCTATAAGAAATAAATTAAATGGATGTGTTTATAAAGGATGCCTCCCTAAGGAGGTGTTCCAGGCACGTTCAGCTGGGAAGAGGCCTCGGGGAAGACCTGGGACTAGGTGGAGAGATTATATCTCCACACTGGCCTGGGAACGCCTTGGGATCCCCGAGTCAGAGCTGTCTAATGTGGCTCGCCAAAGAGAAGTTTGGGGTCCCTTGCTGGAGCTGCTGCCCCCGCGACCCAGCTCCAGATAAGCGGGAGAAGATGGATGGATGTTATAAATATGTCTGTGTTCATATCTGTTCCTTCCCCTCTTCCCTTCCCCTCTTCCCCCACATTCACGCTCTTCCCCTCTTGCCAGGTTTGAGAAGTTCCTGTGGTTCATCAGCTCAGAAAATTACCTGGTGATCGCAGGCCGAGACCAGCAGCAGAACGAGATGATTGTGAAGCGCTACCTCAGGGCCGGTAAGAGGCGAGCGCACAGTGCAGTAGTATGCACCGCGTTCACCGTGAGCTAGCGTCAACGTTCACGACCACCTGTGCTTTCTCGCTTGCCAGGTGACATCTACGTCCACGCCGACCTCCACGGAGCAACCAGCTGTGTCATCAAAAATCCCTCGGGTAAACGATACCGTATTTTGGCCATCCCGCCGACATTTTTGTTTTTCTTCTGTTTACCACCTCCCCCATCCCCCTCTCTCAGGTGAGCCTATACCACCTCGCACCCTGACTGAGGCTGGGACCATGTCGGTGTGCTACAGCGCGGCCTGGGATGCAAAGGTCATCACCAGTGCATGGTGGGTCCACCACCATCAGGTGAGTCTCCAGCGTCATGCAACATGGTTGACTGTTGTCCTTCATGGAGCCACCCCCTGTGGAATTGGTTCTTGGGGTGCCTAATATTTCATTATAAATCAATATAATTCAATAATATTTTTTTATTTTTTATTTAAATGGTATAACAATGTAAATATTATACAAATGTAAAGGAAGATTCATATATTATTGTCTCTCACTTGCCAGTGCAGGCCTAAGTCTTAACAGCCTGACATCACAATGTAACAAAAAGTCCACATTCGGAAAGTACATATTTGAAATGGGTGTTTGTGATTGCGATAGCAAGCTGATTTTATTTCTTCATGGCTTGCAGGTACAGTAGGCAGTCCTACATTACAAATACAGTACTGTTGCATTATGTGGTGTCAGAAATGGAATAAGGAATCAACAAAAGCTGTCTTGGAAGTGAAGTGGCAAAAACTACAATACTCTAATAATAATACTTAACTAGTGAAATATTATCGCTGCTAATGCACAGCATAGCCTTTCTGCCTCCTAATGCTGTTCTTTGTTTACAACAGGTGTCCAAGACTGCTCCTACCGGTGAATACCTTACCACTGGAAGCTTTATGATCAGAGGTACAGAACACTGGCATTCTATGGGGAACAGCGTCTTTACGATATCAGCCCCCAAGAGACTAACATTTTGGTTTGCTTGTCATTAGGAAAGAAAAACTTCCTGCCACCCTCTTACCTGATAATGGGCTTCAGTTTCCTCTTCAAGGTAGAACCTTGTTCTCTGGAAAGTTTATTTTTTTTGCTGCTAGTCAGGATCTATATAGAAATAAAGCAAAACAGTTGTTACCATGGACACCGTGTGTGTTACCAATGGACGTGTGTGTCTGTTTAGGTGGATGATCAGAACGTGTCCAGGCACCGGGGGGAGAGGAAGGTCAAGACTATTGAAGACATGGAGGACACCACGTCTAGCAATGCCGAGCTTCTAGAAGAAGGGGAGGAGCTTATAGGTAGGCGGGCTCACCGTTTACAACCATATCATCGCCAGAGAGATTGGACACAGAGGGTTCAACAAACTGACTTTATGAAAGACCAGAAGCGTTTCCAGAAGTGTTTCATGCAAGTCAATGGGGAGCGCCACAGATTTCACCAGACTATTGCCCATTATTTTTGTCTGGGGGCGTTAAGGGGTATTTTGAGTATATAACAATTATTCCCAAGAAGCTACGATCAGTCTTGAGGCCACGGCGGTATTTCTGAAGTGAACTGTTTTGGGGGTAAATGGACTTTGTTTCAGGCTATGCGTGGCAGGTTTAGCTGTCTGGGCGCTGCTTACGTCAGCCTCCACAGCAGGATGCCATTACCAGATGTCCAGAAGCGTCCCATTTTTTGCGTCTATTTAAATGCATTGCAATGCTCCATCTCTGCTGTGATTCCAATATCTTTGATACTATATGAATGTCATTATTAACCAGTGGACCCTTTTATCGCTCTCGCAGGGGACGACAGCAGTAATGAGGGCGAGGCGGAAGACACACGCGGAGACGTCGTGGAAAACGAGGTGGGAAGGTCGGATAAGGAGAGCGGGCGAGAAGGCGGGGGGAGCGAAGAGTCGGGCAGCGTCCCAGAGAAGAGCCTACCCGACGGAGGGAGCCTGCCGGCCCTGCAGAACGACGTCCCGGGGGCGGGGGGAAAAAGCGAGGAAGAGGGTGAAGATGAAGAGGTCGGCTTTCCGGACACGAGCATCTCACTTTCTCACCTACAGCCCAGCAGGTGAGAGCGGATCAGCCCATCGAAAACACCTTGTGGGGCGGCTGGGGGTACTGGAATATAATTATTCATGTTCCCTACGTAGGCCTGCCATGAGTGACGGGTTCAAAAGCGAAATGACTTCTCAGGTAATAAAAAAGCAGTATTATTTTTAAAGTATCAGTCAGAACGAATGTAATTGTTGTGCCGATACCATTTTATTTTCTTTAGGCTGATGCAGATGCAAAGGGGAGGAAACACATGTCAGCCAAGCAGAGAAGGTGAGCTTGCAAACAGTGATGGCTTCACGCTTCCCTTCCAGCTACGCGCCTATATCGCCTCCCATCAGCCAGCCAGCCAGCCAAATGACTTATGACTGCTTCACCAAACAACCAGCACCCTTATTCAATGTATCAGCTAAGTAAATAAATACATGGTTATTGTCACGCTATTAAATAGTTGCTACAACTTCATGTAGCTATCATCCAGGTAATGGCTCCATTTTCTTTGATAGTCCTCATATATATTTATTTATTTATTTATTTATTTATAGGGGTGCCTGCTTAGACCTTTGTCACAGGATTGTGTGGGCGTGTACTGACCACGCTTGATTGACATCTCCTCGACTCTCCTATGTCTGTTTTTATATTGCGGCATAACTAAAGCAGGGCTCTTCGTATTGGTTAGCAATCATAAACCGCTCCGTATTAAATCAGGGCCGTGTACAACGTACGGAGTAGGACATCAGTCTGCGGTATTCAGTCTGTGGTTGACAACCTTTCTAGAGAGGGGAAGAAGAATAAGCAGAAACAGGAAGGCGATGAGGCGGAGGAGAGAGCGGAGAGCTTAGCTGGCGTCCCTGCAACCAATCAGGGAGGCCGGAGCGGGGGCGAAGCTTCACAGCAACCTCTGAAAAGAGGTCAAAAGGCAAGCAGGAACGCCCGCTATATGTCAAAACATTTGGAACAGACTTTATCTTATTAAATGTAATGATAGAATCATTAATATGAACTTACTGGAACTTACAAATTAAGCTTTTTACTGCATTCAAAATAAGGGTGATATGTTTGCAGGCAAATTACATGACATATCTAATATAAATTTAAATGGAAATGTATGTTCTGTAACTGATTACTAAGGTAAATACAATGTAACCATGAGGAATATCACCTTTTCATTTGTCATGTTTCTAGAACAAGATGAAGAAGATTAAGGAGAGGTACAAGGACCAGGATGAGGAGGACAGAGAGCTGATCATGAGGCTTCTGGCGGTAAGATGGTTGGCAGACACTAGAACTCATGAGTTTGAACACAGCTTTCTTAAGACGGTCTGGATGTGACAGAGGAGCGTCCGCCTGTCTTCCCTAGTCGGCCGGCTGTAAAAAAGAGGAGAAGGGGAAGAAAGGGAAGAAGGGAAAAGGAAAGGAGGAAGCGGTCAGGAAGGCCCCTCCGAAGCCGCCTCAGAAACCCCGTGGCGCTGAAGCCACAGTGAAGAAAGCAGAGGATCCAGCAGGGGGGCTGCAGGAGGGCGAAGAGGTCCAGCCTGGAGAGGAAGGAGGTGCTGCCGAACCAGAGGACAAGGTAAAACAGAGGCACACAGCTTGGCCAGCATATTTAGATGCTCTTCATTATATCAAAAAAAAAAAAAACACACTCAAAGTAAACTTTTTTTTAATTTTCATTGCATATGGTTTTATTCGGCCAAAAAAAACACTTTCTACTTTTAGGAAGATGAAGTGGACCAAGACAACCCTGGAGCAGAGGTGGGTTTTAATTCCTGAATTGTTATTAAGTTACACTTAGTGTAGTATATCTATGTAGTTACACTTAGTGTAGTGTATCTATGCATTGTAAGATGCATAGATATCTATGCAGTTACACTTAGTGTAGTGTATCTATGCATTGTAAGATGCATAGATACATGCATTAGTTGCATAAGTTACACATTGTAAGATGCACGACCACGGGGGAGGAATGTCCCAGTGGCACTAACTAGTAATATTCTACATTAAAGCATACTAGTGTAGAAATGGTTGACTTGCTACAGATCTAGGGGTCCATTGGTAACACAGTCCATCTCTCCAGGAAGCAGAGACGCTACTGAGCTCTCTGACAGGCCAGCCACATGCAGATGACGTGCTGTTGTTCGCTGTGCCAGTGTGTGCTCCATACACAGCCCTCTCGAACTACAAGTAGGTCGACGCAAACACTCACTGTAAACCATTATCAAAGATACTGGAGTAACAACAACACGGAGCATTGTCATGCATTTCAATGGAAGCACAAATGGAAAGCAGTGAGCATCTTTCACCAGTAGTTGTGCTGTGGAGGCTAATGTATGCAGCGCCCAGACAGCTAAGTCAAGTCAAACAGTCCATTTACCTCAAAACAGTTTTTGGTAGGAATACCGTTCTGGCCTCAAACTGATTTGTAAGTAATTAGGAATGAATGTTACATATTCAAAATTCCCATTAACGATGGGTTAATACCCAGGGAGAAATAATGGGCAATAGTATGGTGAAATCTGTGGACCTCCCCATTGACTTGGATGGAAAGATGGGTCTTTCTGGTCTGCATAATTGGTGGAAAGCCACCCCTTCCAAAAATCAAATGCAGAAGTGCTCTTATTCCAGTCTCTCTACTACCATACACCACACTGTTAATTGGATGGGTCAGAGCGTTATCTGGTTAATAACACAAGTATTTTTGCACGTAGGCATAAGGTGAAATTGACACCTGGTGCTCAGAAGAAAGGAAAAGGTACGAGAAGTGGCATTTCTGGGAAATAGTTGGGATAGAAAGAATTTCAATAATATTAATAATACCATAATATTAACCCTGGGCTTGTGCCTCTGCTTTAGCTGCCCGCACTGCAGTGTTGAGCTTTATGAAGGCCAAGGAGGTTTCAGCAAGAGAAAAGGACCTGTTCCGTAGTGTTAAGGTGAGGACACCCCCTCTGTTCCTAAGTAGGCTAATGCAAACTGAATGGAAATGTATGCAAAGCCTCATTGGCTGTGATGTGTCAATGATACGCTTCCATAGATGAGGTCATGACTTTGGTGTCTCTTGGTATGAGTTACTGTGCGAGCCGTAATTCTTCCAACGTCCTCTGTTGTGTTAACAGGACACGGACCTTTCCAGAAACATGCCAGGAAAAGTTAAAATGTCTGCGCCAAACCTGTTGGCTGCCAAGAAGAAATGAGACAGACCCACGACGGCTGGGCAGGCGTGGTATTTATTCAGGTTTACAAGAAACAGTTGGGACTACACCAGCTTAATCAATGCCCATCAACTTGTTTTCAGGACAGTGCTCTAGATCATTTATATATGTGTAAATCGACCCACCAAAAATAATTGTTAGCCCCAAAGATGTACAGTCCCGCCACTGAAGACTAGTGACACTGACTGAGATTTAGGGTTTACGGAAGACTTACCAATTACAGCATTACGACATGGCTGGCCAGTATTTTATCTAAATGGATTGTGTATATTCATCTGACTTTCAAATTAAAATGTAAATCAGCAGTTATGACACTCCAAACATAATTTCATCCAATGCATGTTTATTTTGATTAATTTCCAATCAAACAAGTTTTTGTACAATATATTCTACATAAAATACCAAGGCAAAATTGTGCAAACCACACAAGGGAAAAAAAAGACTGCTGCAGAATATCAGTGCAATGTGACATCACATCAATGTACAGCGTGTCTATAGTTTTACTGATTAGCATTACAATGCTACAAGCCCATTTATGGAAAGTTAAAGGCTTTAAGCCATTTCAGTAGGTCAGGTAATTGTTTACAAAACACAGGCACCACAAAACAAACATGCAAAAATAAATTACAATATATACAAACACCTAAACGTGTAGGCTAAGGTGGGATATTTAGGGCTCGAGATTTGCATGTCTCTTAAGTTTGCACAATGTCAATCAGATCGTAATAGACCATGTGAGCTTTCTTCTTAATGAGGGATGCTCCAGATTTTGTCAACAAATTGCATAAGCTTTAAATGTATAATTTTATGTTGAAATCATAAAAGCTATTTGCAACAAATCTGTCGAGCCTTCAATTCCCAAATTAAAGATCAGATGCAATGCAACATGTACATAAGAGATCGAAAAGATCTGACCCTTTCCTTTAAAACTCCTAGATGTACAAGCATCGTTTAAACTAGTCCAAGCTGTGGACTTTTGTGGAATTGCATTAAAACAAAACTAGCCTGCCTCAAGGTAGTCAACTTGGTGACACATTTGTTTTGTGTTGCACTCCGCAGTTTGAAACTCCACATGCAGGAATCAAGGTGTGTACCTTCTCTCGAAAAAGCCATTATAGCCATATATAGGACCCCATGTAGTTCCACTATCGTTTTCTTTTAATTCCACGCGCCCAATGTTCATTGTCTGGCTGGCAGCATAGGTCAGGGATGAATGGTTACAATCCAGAATTTACATCACCTGGGGCTAAATGAGCTAGTGTTACTCCACAATTACTTTTCATAGAGAGGCGACATTTTACAGATTTCAAGATTAGTCTAGCCCTTTCATGTCTCTTCAGACACGACAGCTGGGGAAAAACTTTGAAGATCGGGGGAGACCTTTGAAGTCTCTCTACCAAATGCATTACCCTGACACCCCACTAACTGCCTAGTGTGTTGACTTGGCCCATTCTCTGCTGCAGGCTGTGCAGAAGGTGCTTTGGAAGGAATTCCCAGGAGCTAGCCAGTTGTTCCCTGTGCTTTAGCGCCGTCTCCATGCAGAACCTAGAGAGATGGAGACACAAGCAAGAAGTGTCAGATGAAAAGTCGTCGTCATGATAATCATCCCCCCCCCCCCCCCGTGCAAGATGAAATGTGTTTACTCACCGAACAAGGGATTTAGGCTGCACGTTGAATATCAGTAACTCATTACTATGTGCCTGTTGAGAAAAGTAACAACACACATTAACTTCATAAATGGATATCTGCTCGGTATTCTATAAACAAAAAGGTGTGGCCCTTTTTTATTTTTTTTCCAATAAAAACAAGGCTGCAGTGAAATACCAGGAGACATGAAATAGTAAATTAGGCAACTCACAGCTATCTGATGGGACAACAAGTTATTGGCACAGCCTCCAAACACAAACACCTCTCCATCGGGACCAGAACAGGCCGTGTGCCACAACCTAAGTTGAACCAGTACATAGTTGATGTCTAGTTACTGTATATGCATAATGCGTCAAGTGTATGGTTCATTACAGCAGCAGTATAGTGACTCCCAGACACCACAAAATAAAGTAGCTTTCATTCAGAGGGTTGTATGAACATAAGTTGTCCATGTCCTGTTGTTTGTTTTCATTTAAGCCAGTGTTTTAAAAACATTGTGCTTATAGTTGGACTTAAAGTCAAATTCCCTGGCTTGACCTATACAGAAACAGGCCACCACAACTGAATGAATGCGATGATACATTACAACCAGTACTTATTCATCTAAAAAAAATATCTTAAAATGTAATACCTGCAACATTGATACAATTAAAATCATGCTACAAACTAATATTACATAATGTAACTAGAAAAAACAAAGTTCCCAGACTTTTTAGGCTTGCAAGACCATCCTGACCTCGCAAGCTTCAGTTTAATTTCGCCAGAGGCTGGTACTACCCCTTCTCCTACAACTAACTGTGTTCAGGGACTGAACATTTTGATTGAACAAACACCTTGTTTACAGAATAACACGTTTCCTCAAACTCAAACACACACACACCGAGCGAAAGTGATTACCTGGGGCTCTCTGTGTGACCGTGTTTGAAAGGCTTCCACTCATTCTTACTCACACAGTACAGCCAAGAGTCACCTGCAAAAACAAACAAGCAAATTAGTCAGAAGCTAATAGTACCCAGTTGGGAGTCAACTGCTAGCTGTGGGAGCTAGCTGTGTCGTCGTCCGTACGGGACTCACTCAGCGTCTCTCTCTCTGTGGTAAAGCCTCCAAAGAGGAAGATGTGGTCTGTTGACACGGGCGTGAAGGAGTGCCACGACCGGCCTACTGGACCGTGCTGGGGAACACACCTGCAAGGGCAACAAAGGAGATTATAGGTCTGGAAGCCCTGTTAGCATTAGCGTTCTCACAGCCTGCTGGCGACCTAATCATGGTGGGGTAGTGAGATGACGTCAAGTGTGTTTCTAAATAGTGGTAGAGCTAGATGAGGTGATCAGAACCGTTTGGTTAAAGGCTGTAGTAGTAGTAGTAATGGTTTCAAAATTAACCAAAAAGGTCTATACCCAGTAGAAGGCAAATGGCGCATTGTCAGACCATATTCAAGTGGGGGAGGACATGTCAAAAGGTTTCAGCAGAGAAAATGGGAATCGACTTAAGCACCTACATTTCATGCCACTCCCAAGTGTCCAGGTCGATGTAGTAGAGGTCATTTAGTCTGTAGTTCTGTGGGCAGATAAGCACAAGGACACATAATTCACATACAATAGACTGCACAAGAGGCTACATACAGTCGATGAGTTGTCACTTTCCTGTTTGGGTTGCAGTAGGATAGTGGTAACTGATACATTCAAAGCCAAAGATGAGCCAATAGGAGCTTATGTAGTTCTGCCTATCCTCTCAGGTGGACCAACCACATTTGGAACCTATTATTACCTTAGGCCCAACGCGTAGAAACAAATGTCTACTCTAGAGGAACCACACATGATTGTTTTATTGCGTTCCTTTCCACATCATACAAATGTATACCTCCTCTAACAGTACTTGCCTTGTATCGCCCTCCAAACACATAGCCTCTGTTTCCCACCATAGCACATGCATGGGCTGCTCTGGGTGACGGGCTGTTGCCCTATATGTCAGACAAACAGTTAAGGCAAATGTGTAAATTACAATATTACAAATATAATGTGTTTCATTTAGTACAGCATAATTAAAACCCCATGGTCATTTTCTATAACAATGGTTTTTAATCTGAGAGCTGTAACCCAAAAAAAACACACCTGCAGGTTTATTAAAGTTAATGAAATGGAAAAAAAATAGAATATAGTTTCTCTCAATCATCATCTGGTGACCACTCCATTGAGGGGTCTGAACTAATGGAAGAAGGTCTGTGGTAGTTTGAGTGTTTACCTTGGTGATAGGCTGGCTCCACGTTGAAGTCTCCAGATCTAGGATGTGAATGTGATTGTTCCAGCCACGACCAGGACTGTCCCACTGCAGACCCAACGAAAGAGAAAGAACCTCAATCCATTAGACTATTGTTAGATTTTTTTTTTTTTTTAAGACAACCACCCCCCCAGGTTTTAGAGGGCGCTCAAGAACATTGAAAACAGTAGATAATGGCATATTTAAACTGAATGTCAGCTCACGCGGATAAATATTGTGCACAAACCACAATTGAAGAGGATTCGTCATATTCAAATGTCCCTCGATGAGGCTCTTGTGCTGCATAGCCATATCCCCCGAAAAATATCAGTCTTGAAAGGGGAAAGGAAGGAGGAAACACAAAGGAAGTTGCACATGTTTGTCAGTAAACTGTCAATGCATTACTAGAAATGTCATTACTTCTACAGAAACATGTTTTATGGTTCACCTGTTTCTCTGCACCCAGCAGCCAAGTTTGTCCTTGCAGGACGGTGGGAGCCCCTTTAAATCCCTCATTTCCTCCCAGACAAGGTGGGGCGCTCTCAGGGGCAGACGGTAGATCTGCACAACAGCAGAAGGGAGAGACAAAGAGCGTGGTCAAGCAACACCCCAGTGCTGACCAATTGGTTATTCTGAATGGTTTTGAGTCTCTCGTTACCCGTGTGGTTCAAACATGGTTTATTGATTTTTTTTTTTTGCCGTTTAAATGTCAGAAACAGGATGCCACTGTTGAATGGTAATCACTAATCTCTTAAGGAGAGGGGTGGGGTGGGTAGGAGTGGCCATAACGCAATGTATAGTTTACAGCAGGTCTTCACCCCTGGTCCTGGGGGACCCCCTGCCCTGCATGTTTTAGATGTCACCCTGCTCCAACACGCCTGATTCTAAATGAATGAGTTGTAACCAGGCTTCTGCAGAGCTAGATGACAAGTTCATTAGAATCAGGCGTGTTGGAGCAGGGAGACATCTAAAACATGCAGGGAAGGGGTCCCCCAGGACCAGGGTTTAAGACCTCTGGTTTACAGTATGAATTGCAATAAGACTGCTGTCATTCAATGCATGTCGTAACTTGTATGCATTTGTATGAATATTGGTTTGGTGCAAACACCAAATGTACCCTGTTTGTGTTTCCCCTGGCATGATGACCTCCAAACAGGTACAGCACGCCATCAACACACACTCCACAGCTGCCCGACATGGAGGTGTGCAGGTTACCCCCAGTTAGATGCTTCGCCCTGCAAATGGAGAGATGTGTTTTACCCCGTGTTTGATGCTGATGCCATTTGCAGTTATTGTGTGAGCAGCCATGTCATATTAACGGGAATTACCACATTCCAGACTCCATGTTGTATGCCCAGATCTCACTTCTCGGCAGGTACAAGTCAATGAATCCATGGTTTTGGGCATTCTTGTATTAGAATTAAAACAAAGAGTTTACTGTATTATAAAATCACTTGTTACTTGAGTGCAGTATAAGCCCTTGTACACTATGATGAGAACAACAACAAGAACCTAATGCAATACCTTGTATCCACCCCACACATACATGCAGTTCCTATCGACAACTGAAATATGACCACTACGTTCTGCAGGCATGTCCATCTCAAAAGACTCAGATGCTTCTGTATCCAGTCCCTGGTCCACATCTTCCTCTTCTATCTCCTCTTCCTCATCGTCATCATCATCAAAAGCTATCCACTCAAATTCTCTATCCTCTTCATCTCTGTCCGATTCATCATCCTCATCCTCATCTCCAGGTGGTGGTGCCAGTTCTTCCATATCCTCCTCCATCTCTGCCATAATTCCCTGCTGAAAAAGACAATGAAACAATTGTTTATTGGAAAATCACACAAGGGGGAAAAAAAAACGAACATGTCACAGTCAAGCCTACGTGACAATAAAGTGCAGTAGTATTAGCTCCATAGTCAACGCATGTTGGCAGACTCGATTTTCTACATGTAGCTTTAACAATATCCGCATTAAGACAACAATGCACGAGATTACATTATGTATTGTCTACCTGCGTATGCAGTACTAGTTCGTAAGATTCAACAAACAGACTTTAATTTAGTCGCAATACTGATGCAATGTAAAGTAAAAGGTAACGTCTCGTTTACACCTATATATATTTGATTGGTACTTCTTAGCTAAGGAGCGAGTTGTCAGCATCTGCTCGCATGTCATGACATTTAAAACTTTTAAATACATAAAAAAAACAATTGTTTGATAGAATATGCATAACATTAAAGCTTAATTGCAGTTCATTATTATATGTATACACCGTTAAATAGTCATGTGAGCCTACCTTTGAAGATTTGTTTTCCTCTAATGTTGGTTCAAAAGCACTCCGCCATTTATGTAAGGTCGCTACATCTCGGGGGCACGACCGGAAGTTATTGCCCTCTTGCATCTACCATGTTGGAGAGGTCATACTACTGGCAAGCATATGTATTATTCAAAGTGTGTGTGTGTGTGTGTGTGTATATATATATATATTTTTTTTTTTTTTTTTTTTTTTGTTTATTTATATTTGATAAAAAATATTTTTATAAATTATAAAAATTACAATATTTTAAAAATTATATACACAACAAAAAGATACTACAAAGTAAACCTTTTTTATTCATAAAAAAGTACATATTAAATACAATATAATGCCCATAAAATGTAATACCAGTTCATTCTACACATATTTTACAAAGGCACGGACATTCTTAAAATAACAACTTTTATTAGAGTCCTTGCAGTTTGCTGAGGATATAAAGAAAACAGTTTTAGTACAGCTTTACAAATAATGTGCATTTACTTTAATTTTTTTTCATATAAAGTAGAGAATAAAGAATATAAATACAAGTCATCTTTCACTCACCTATCCTCAACTGTCCTGTTGGATGGGTAATAAACCTTGAATGTGAAGCCACTTCGTGGAAATGACCCCTGTGATAGTAACAGAATTCAAAACATAAATAAAGTGGCGTTTTCCAGTAACATATTTTACTGTATATGCAGAGAAAATGATAGCTGTACAATAAATGCATGCTGGTGAAAAATAGCTTTAATTCCAGTCCAAAAAAAAATCTTAATGGACAATAAAAGTGCCTGTATATGAATTTCTGCCACTAGGTGTCAAAATAAGCACCCCAGCATCTCAGACCAAAACCAATGATTCTGGGACCAACTGACGCACTAACATGCACGTGCGACTGACCCTGCTATGAAAACAAAGAACAGAGGAGCTGGAATTACAACACACACAGTGGGAGTGTTATGTGTCATTCACTGGTCAGGATGCAATTACTCCACTATATCTTAATAATAAAATAATAGTTTGCTGCTGTATTCATGTTAAAGTTAAAAAATATATTGTATCTAGGACCTTTTAGACATAATATTTGAACGATAATGAATGGAGTTTATTACCGGGTTAATGCAAAGACAGTCCATATTGGTGATGTTAAAGGGGTCGTATTTGTCTGCAAAGATGATGACATCAGGAACAGGGTAGACACGGAGAGCATAGTCATAAGCCCAGAACACGGGACTGACATACAGAGGCAGTGGAGTCAAATGACCCTGGGACATGATGGTCTTAACAAACTACAAAGAAGAACAAGAAGGAATATTGTAACCATAAAATCCCAATTCATTCAAATAATTTCCTTTTCAAGTAAATTACCTATTTTATACACATCTTGTAAAAAAAAATAAAAAAAATAAAGCAAAGAACCCGAAACTCACATGGTTAGGAATATCAAGATTAGTGTTGGGTAGTCTGACACAGTTTCTGCACATTTTGTTGACCAGGTCTTCCCTAATTATGACTATCTCTTGACTGCAGTACTGTATCCTGTCAGTCATAGAAACACAGAGCCATGTTAAATTGATCAGCACACTTCCTCAATTAGTGAGGGAAAAAAAGGAATTGCAAAAGGCAAAATAGAAAAAGTACATAGATATAATAAACAAACCTTGATTATTTCTCAAATAATATACACAATATTGGTTACCTGCATGGGTTACTAGTAAAAACAGAGAATGGCACCCTTTGTTTGAACTCTTCAGTAATATGATCGGCTAAAGGAGGCCTGAGGGGAAAAATGATAAAATACGTTAATTTGCCCAACCACCTAAATAGCATTAAAGCCAGTAGACTCCAAACAGTTAAATACTTACCTTGGTAAGATAGTACTAGGTCCAGGGTCTTCGGGCCCAGGTACAAATACGAAGCGACTACTGCAGGTTTACAACAAATATACCGGTTATGTACTTATTGCCACTTGTACCTGGCGGTTACAGAAACTTGAGCGGTAACTTCAAATATTACCTGCTGTGAATGCTGGGATAGGAACAGATGGCGTCGGCGAGAGCCTTCAATGACTCTGCAGAGAAGCAACAGACAGAAGTGTAATCTTGTTAATCACGCTGTTGAGCAAACCTAATAATTTTGTAAAGGTCATTATCATGAGCATTTTAAATCCTCACCTTTGAGTGATTTGATCTGCGTTTTTCCATAGGGAGCAGATGAGAAGTTTCCACAAAATATGAAACACGTTGGAGGCATTGCAGCATAGCCTGGAAAGGCAGTACGAAATGGTTGTAAAATATTTGTTCCCTGCAAAATACAGTCCCTGTATCAAAGTCTATCTAAATGATATCTTACCATAATTAACTATAGGGGGAAAAACTAATTTTCTATTAAAGATTATGTGCATGTGTGTCTGTAAGATTGAGAATGTTAATTGGATATGCAATAACAGAAATAAATAAAATACCAACAAAAAAAACATATCAAACCTGAGAACATGAGGTGGATCTTCTCCATCACCTCCGCACTGTCCAGCCACACATCAGAGAGCACTACAAACATGGCATCCTCATTGTCCTCCTCCAGCTGCTTAAGCTTGGCAGATGCCTTTACTGACATGGTGGACGGACCACCAAAGAAGTTCATATTGCCATAGTACGCCCTAAGAAATGTAGTACAGCATTGGGGTTGCAAAATATTGACAAAATGTGATATCATGAAAACTGTAATATGCATTTGTTTAAAAAAACAGAAGTAAAACACAAAAGATATGGAAAGAAAAAAAAAGATTTCATAGAAGTCATATTGGACTGGTACAACAGTAATTCCAAGATACTGAGGAGATATTCTAATTGGCCACTAATGTTTCCTATTCGATCTAACGGACACATCTCTCCACAAAATAAACAGAATATTGCATACTTTCTGCAACATTTTTTATATGAAATTGCGCAATGTGATATTGCAATAACGATACTGAGTCAATTTATTGTGCACCCCTATTAAAAAAAGCATTAACATACTGTAGACATTTAGCATGCTGCTAGGACAGCAGAGTGTTATAGTGAGAAGGAAATACATAAATAATGATAACATTTTATAATTGAAATAAAACTTGTGGCAAGCACGCTCTACAGTACCTGACTAACACAGCTGACTATATGTGCAGCTAGTTATGTGATTTTACATAACTAGAAGACACACACAACCCCTATACCCTAACACAGGTAGTTAGTTACCATGGCTGAGTGAATGGACCTCTCCTCACTGAAGTTGGGAGGGAGGTTTGTAGTCTCACAGAGCCTGCCAGTGTTTAAAATGCATAATTGTGCGTGACAACTAACCTTGTGGTTGAAGATGGTTCTGTTGGTGGGAAGCCAAACGCGTTCACATGGAACACAGAATCTTCATACCAGCCTAGAGCAGAGGACACAGCCTTATGTAACTTTAAAATGAGTTGTGGATACATTTGCTGCATCTCCATACGGTGACGTTCTTACCCTCTGCCAGCACGAAGCAGGATTCTGTGTACAGGCCATTATGGAACTGGTGAGAGGACACGGTTAGGGAAGTTTTGAATATACTGTCGCTTTCAAATGTAATGTAATTTAAATGTTGTTTTTAATTATAAAAAACAATAATGGCTGCTATATTAGCGGACGTCAGTGGAAAGGATATTGCTTTGGACAAGTCCAACTGGACTGATCCGCTTGGGTCCTCTAGGTAGAATTTACCCTGGAGAGAAAAATGCCTTACTTTTAAAAACAAAAACTAAACTAAATGAAAAATATCAGATGGAATAAGTAACTTTTTAATTTAATTGAAATGTAATGTCAACAGACAAATGTGTGCTGCACTTCTTAGTGAGAAATGTAATGATAAATTCAAGTTATCAGCCATTACTTCACCTCTTTCAGTTGTGTTACCATGCCCAGCACAATAACTTCTCCCAATTTAGCTGTGCTACCCAGTAGCGCTTCAATGGTCTTGAGCTGCAAACATTAAAACACAATGCATTTATTAAAAGCAAAGTGGCATGCTTTATATTTTCATTCATCAAAATGTAAAATGACACATTCTAAAAAGGCACCAATTAGCAAACATATGACACAACGAATACCTGAAATTTGTTCCTGCCCTCATCTACAGCCGCTCCTATCGCAGGTGGCGTGAAGAGTTCGTGCCGGTGTGTTCTCTACAAGAACGCCATTGTATACATTACATATGAACTATGAGAATAGGGGTGTTAGCAAGGTACAGTCAAGTCCACTCACTTGTTGTAACATTGTGTAGCGCTCTCTGAACAGCTCTGCCTTATCTCTGGCCGTTCCACATATGCTAGGGGCTGGGTGGTTGGTCATATTGATGCTAAACAAATTCAGAATTATTCCTTTTACAATGACCAGAAGTGGTTTAGTGTCTATATACAGACACATTAACTCCTGAATTGGGCAAGACTTTCCCCTTTACTTACGGCACAAATTTCTTCCTCTCCAAGCTGTAGATGTATCTGGGCACATCAAATGCTCCAATGATGTTAAAAACATTATCTCTGGAAAACATTAGCGAGAACATTTTGCATGTCAATAAACTATGTCTAATTGGTAACTATAACAATGTAACAATTGTCAGCAATTCACTTACATTACAGCTTAGACAATCATCAACCAGCTATATGCAATATACATTTGTTAATTTGTAATTTAAACAGTTTATGCAACAATTTGGATTTTCCATCTTAGTGTAATGTAAATAAATAATATAACAACAATGCATTCAAAATATACTGTGAGTGTGCTTAAAAAAGGACAATAAGTACTTACATGGTTTCATCACAAGACTGACTGCAGTCCTGCACTGCACTTTCCACAATGGACAGTTCTATCATATTGGATGACACTGTTAGGAAGAAAGGTCCTTCATCAGTTTGGCTAGATAGAATTAACACTAAATGTTAGATCGCTAGTTATCCATTACAATATCTATATATTGGATCATTTACTCACATGGCTGCTTTTCCACTGCATCCAATACCCTCTCAATAACATCATCCAGCTCAATAGGATTGATAGACTCCAGCACTTGTATGAGGTATCTACTGGCCTCACTTAACATTAAATATACGATAGGAATAAACCATCATGGTTAAATCCATACATAATCATAGCATGCATGTAAATGTCAGTTTACGGTACAAAGAGGATGACAGTATCGGTACGGTACAATAACCATGTCACCCCCTTGTTTGAAATGATAGCTTGCTTGGAAATATACTGCAATTCGTAAGCTTGCCAGCTAATATAATGTTTAGTTACGGAACACATTCAGCGTTTAAAATACATACGGTCGAAGGATAAGTCCCCTCATCTTGAAGCCTGCAGATACTTTAGTTTTTATTTTGCGAGCGACATCCATGTTAGTTTACCACAAACTCAAGCTTTGGCGCTAAATGCACACGTCCACTTGCATGTCGTCACGTCCGCTAACACAAAGAAGACTCCTCCTCTTTGTGATAATAAATACATGTGTTTACTGTAGCGGTAGCCTATGGTTTACTAGTGTGTAATGTCATGGTTTTATACCACCGCTATAACACCACTACATGGGTTACATATAGGACATAGGATACTTCTGTGTGTGTGTGAGTATGTTTTCAAGCCATTCATTTATTGTTAGATTATTATTATTATTATATTTTTATTGTCAAAAACCAACTTTCTACGAATATTGTCAACTGCAGCAGTCAGGAGTAGCCTATGCTATATGTTTGCTGAGAAGCCACTGACAACCTTAAATAAAGGCTTTTTTTGTAGACTAGGAGTATTTCTCTCATGTCATGTCTACATGACAGCAGAACTTTACTACAAGTGCTGTAACTTATTATATAGTTATATGCCTGTAACAGGCTTCGCATATTTGACACCGCTTTTTATAAAGATGCCACTAATTTGTTAATTTAACTAAAGGTATCATGGAGTCATCCCCTGAGTTGGTCGCCCGGGAGCGAAGCGGGCATACAGCTGTAACAGAGGGCAATTTGCTTTTTGTGTGGGGTGGTTACATGGTAAGAACATTTGTTTTTAGATAAGTGAATAAAAAAATAAAAAAAAATAAATAATAAATAATAATAATAATAATAATAATAATAATAATAACA
>JAODTR010010564.1:3094-27789 GCA_025399935.1 Amblyopsis rosae | reverse complement strand
AACCACAGCTAACTGCCGCAAACTGCTGTTAACCTCTGACTAAGTGGCTTTGTCAAGTGAATAGATTGATAATTATTTTTGCTCCTGTGCATGCGTGCGTGTGTGTGTGTGCGTGTGTGCGTGCTCGTGTGTGCGTGTGTACGTGCATGCGTGCATGCGTGCGTGCGCGTGTGTGTGTGTGTGCGTGTGTGTTTGTGTGTGCGTCTGTCCATCAGGTCTGACATGGGTGATCATTCTCCTGTCGTCGTGTATCACTGGCATCACTGGGCTGTCCACCTCAGCCATTGCTACTAACGGCAAGGTCAAAGGAGGTCAGTGCATAAAACACACATATGTAGACCTGCACACACACACACACACATACACACACACACATACTTAAAGGCATTACTGTAAAAACCAGTTACCAATTTTAATGTTGTGGCTGATCTGTGTATTTTTTGACTTAGTCAATCCATGAAGCCATGGAAAATGATATTACCGATCATTATTTTTAAAACAGGCCACTGATATGCAGTGCACTGATCAGCCTGACCGGTAACTGGTTTTAATGTTGTGACTGATATATAAAATTGCAAAATTTTTTGTTTTTATCATAATGAAATTAACAATAATAATAAATAAATAAATAAATAAATAAATAAATAAATAAATAAATAATATTGTCTTGTGTCTGCAGTCAAATGTATACCATGCCCAAGCCTTTTATGCCTTTCATTGCTGCTCTTCTCTCTGGGCATATTTGACATATAATCTTGGAATTTTGGGAACCCTCTCTCCTTCTCTCCCTCCCTCTCTCCCTGCCTCCCTCCCTCCCTCCCTCCTTCTCTCCAGGTGGGACATACTTCCTGATCAGCAGAAGCCTTGGCCCGGAGCTAGGAGGCTCCATTGGGTTGATCTTCGCCTTCGCCAATGCCGTGGCTGTGGCCATGCATACCGTAGGCTTTGCTGAGACCGTTCAAAACCTCATGCAGGTGTGTGGTAGGCTCTGTGTGTGTGTGTGTGTGTGTGTGTGTGTGTGTGTGTGTGTGTGTGCATGCATAACCTAAGGATTTACCTACAGTAAGGATTTAGACCAGTTATCATCTGCTTAAGAATGCCGTATAGTTCTACTGCTACAATCTAAAACTGGGGAAGTGATTCAAAGGGCAGTGGCCTGCTCCTTTGCTGAGGTTTCACTGACCTTCATTCACACAGGACAGTGGCACGTCCATGGTGGACCCCATCAACGACATCCGCATCATTGGTGTCATCACTGTCACGTGTCTCCTGGGAATTTCATTGGCCGGTATGGAGTGGGAGTCAAAGGTAAGCTCATCCCATTGGTTGATATGGAGAGGGAGTCAAAGGTTAGCTTATCCCATTGGCTGGTATGGAGATGGAGTCAAAGGTAAACTTACCCACTGGTGCCAAAATAGGACAAACTTATTTTTTTAGAATGCGTACATAATTCATACATAATAAATCTGTGTATGTGTGTGTGTGTGTGTGTGTGTGTGTGTGTGTGTGCATGTGTGTGTATGCGTGTGTGTGCGTGTGCATGTGTGTGTGTTCCTTAGGCTCAGGTTTTGTTTTTCCTGGTCATCATGGTGTCATTTGTCAATTACATTGTTGGGACCATCATCCCCGCAACCCCGGAGAAGCAAGCTAAAGGATTCTTTAGCTACAAACGTGAGTCTCTTAAAAATAAGCTGTTCAACGGTATCTCTTCATCATTCTAAGAACATTTGCCAACTGGAACTTTCATCCTAGAGTGACCTACAGTGGCCTCTATTCAATTAGAGCTAAAACAAAAAAGCACAATTTTAAACGATCTTGGTGGGGGGGAGATGTTGCTTCTCAGACCTGTTAAACAACCTGTCTAACACTCATATCCCCTGCTGCCACAGCGGATATTTTTGCTGCCAATTTTGTGCCCAGCTGGCGCGGGCCAGATGGCAGTTTCTTTGGCATGTTTTCCATTTTCTTCCCGTCGGCCACAGGCATCCTAGCTGGTGCCAACATCTCTGGAGATCTGAAGGTATGTCCTGTCTGAACATTACTTTCTTTCTTTCTTTCTTTCTTTCTTTCTTGCTCTTGCATCATCCATACAGACTACAAATTCTGACAGTATTTCTGTATTTTGTTATTTCTCTATCTCCTTTTGTGCGTTTCGACCACTGCAGGACCCCACGATAGCCATTCCTAGAGGAACCCTGATGGCCATCTTCTGGACCACAGTGTCTTACCTCGTCATTTCTGGGACCATTGGTATGACAGATACAAAATGCAGATAGAGATTGTACATCTCTACCAACAGCGCACGTTAGCAAGGCGCTAAGCAGCTATTAGCAGCCATTTGCAGCTATAAGCAGCTATTAGCATGCTATTACAGTATGTCCAGAGAGAATGGAAACAGAGATGGTTCAGCGGATGGCACTACCGCATTCGATTTTTTGAAGACCCTTTATGCAGATCAGAACATCCCAGCGTTCTATACAAGTCAATGGGGAGGTACAAGGATTTCGCCATAATATTGCCCATTATTTCTCTTAATGGGTATTTTGAGTATATAACATTAATTCCTATGTACCTACGTTCAATCTGAGGTCACAAGGGTATTTCTGCAGTGAACTGTATTGGGGTAAAGGGGTTTCAGGCCATGCATGGTAGATTTACAGTAGCTGTCTGGGCACTGCCTATATCAGCCTCCACAGTAAAATGCAATTGGTGACACGCCCACTTAAAGGTATAGTCAGCTATTGCACGCTAAATGTAAGATAACACACTTTTTGTCATATTCTCCAAATATCTCCTCGGATTTCGCTAGCTTAGCGTTCTCTGTGCGTGTTAAATAAAAAGAATCCGATACTTCTACACATCCCTGGCTCAGTAAAAAGGAACCTAAGCAAAGTGGCAAAAACAGCTCAAGTCAACAAAGCCGTAGCACTGCGCTTTGCTTCACAATGAGTTTCGATGTGTGGAGCGATGCCGCGGAGGACCGCGGAGGGATATTGTTTTGATTTGACCTCAAAGTTAGATAGTGCTCTCGAGAATGACTAACCCTGCCTTTAAGGCTTCCATTGAAATGCATTACAATGCTCCATCTTATTTTTATTATTATTACAATATCCATCTTGTTATTATTCCAAAGGTTTTGTGTGCCTGTGAGTGTGTGTGTCCGACATGCCTGGTGTGGTTGTGTGCCTCCCTCCAGGTGGGTGTGTTGTGCGTGACGCGTCCGGTGATTTAAACGACAACATCTCCCTACCTGCTCCGGCCAGCTGTGTGGGTCTGTCCTGTCACTACGGATGGGACTTCTCTGACTGCATAAACAACAAGACATGTGGCTTTGGCCTCAGGAACTACTATCAGGTCAGTGACACACACACACACGCGCGCACACACGCACACACACAGTGGATACTGTATGTTGAACACCATGTGTGTCTTCGCCATGGTTTTTGCTCCCCAGACAATGAGCATGGTGTCAGCCATTTCCCCTCTCATCACAGCTGGGATATTTGGAGCCACCCTCTCTTCTGCTTTGGCCTGTCTTGTTTCTGCTCCTAAGGTCTTCCAGGTAGGCACACACACACACACGCAGACGCACACACGCACACACGCACACGCACACGATACAGCTACAACTTGTATAGTTACCCTGATACTTCTTTTGTACATGTTTTACAGTAATACATGTTAGTGCAATTTTATAATAACAGTATAGCTGCAGAACCAAGTTCTACACTTTGCTATTTGAATCTATTATTTTGCTAATTTTCTCTCTCTCTCTCTCACACACACACACACACACACACACACACACACACACACACACACACTCTCTCTCTCATTCACATCAAAGTGTCTGTGCAAGGACAAACTCTACCCAGTTATCGGTTTCTTCGGGAAAGGCTACGGCAAGAACGATGAACCACTCAGAGGCTATCTGTTGGCATACGTCATTGCGGTTTGCTTTATTCTAATTGGTGAGGACTTTGTACAGTGTGTTGATGTGTTGTTTAACCCTTTAAGCTTAATGTTACTTGCCTTGCACCTTTGGCCTTATATTTCATTTATATATGATTATATATTGTATTATATTTATATATTATATATATTTTATATTTAATTTACTAATAGTTAATTTACAGATAGTGTATACCACAAGTTAATTAAAGTGAGTTTTATTCTGTTTGTTGCCTATCTCATCATGGCCGTCCTCCAGCGGAGCTAAACACCATTGCTCCCATCATCTCCAATTTCTTCCTCTGCTCCTATGCTCTTATCAACTTTAGCTGCTTTCATGCCTCCATCACCAATTCACCAGGTAAAGGATTACTGTAATTAATGTATGTGTGTGTGTGTGTGTGTGTGTGTGTGTGTGTGTGCGTGTGTGTGTGTGTGTGTGTATGTATGGTTGTATTCATGTATATATGAATTAATTAATTAATTAGTTAATTAATGAGTAGATAGATGGCGATATGGTTGGATGGATTGATGAATAAATGAATGGGGAGTTACACACACACATTACATAAATGTGTGTGTGTAAAAAATAAGAATATGGTTCTCAATTGATCCGTGTGTGTGTGTGTGTGTGTGTGTGTGTGTGTGCGTGATGTGTGTGCGTGTCTCCACAGGGTGGCGTCCGTCCTTTAAATATTACAGCAAGTGGGCATCGCTGGTAGGTGCTGTGGTTTCCGTGGTAATCATGTTTCTGCTGACCTGGTGGGCGGCCCTCATTGCCATTGGCATCGTGGTGTTTCTTCTGGGATACGTGCTGTATAAGAAGCCTGGTACACACACACACACACACACACACACACACACACACACACGCGCGCACACGTGTACACACACACGCACACACACTCACTCATAATCTGTGTAATTAAACTGCTATAATTAAACTGTAATTAAACTGCTATACAACTACAACTTGGAAAGACACCCTGCTACATTTGAACGTGAACATGCCTTAATACAATACACTTTATTAATTATAAATAACATTAATCCCTGAAGCAAGTTCTACACACTTGCTGTTTGAATCTACTGCTCTCTCTCTCTCCCTCTCTCTCTCTCTCTCTCTCTCTCACATTGAAGTGTCTGTGTATGTTGGTTTCTTTCTTTCTTTCTTTCTTTCTTTCTTTCTTTCTTTCAATCTGAAGTAAATGCAACACGTATGAGTAAAGGTAAAGGTTGTTATAATTACTGATTATTGATTCCAACACCTGTCTGTGCCCTCAGCTGTGAACTGGGGATCGTCGGTGCAGGCTAGCTCCTACAACATGGCCTTGTCCTCCTGTGTAAACCTGAACATGGTGGAGGATCATGTCAAGAACTACAGGTAAGTGATGGTCCTCACACTGCAGGTCAGGATAAGTATATTTTTTGTGTCGCTTTTAATGAAGTTAGTATGAACTTTAAAAAAAACATGCATGCTTTAGTTGATGATTTCATGGTTATTCATGTTATTTATATGCTTTGTGATATCGTCACCTTCCTAAAATAATGGCCTATGTAATTTTTGAGGATAACACAAACAACTGAACCAAACATTCACATAGAACTACAGGGGTAGAAAGAATCACAGGATCTGTTCAACACTATTTTTTCCAGAGGTGTCCAGCATGAGGAGATTACAAAAGATTAATTAAGGCCGCGTTCAGACGTAGCGTCTTTTTTAAAGCTGTCGGCCAGCACTGAATTCAAGCACTGCCGCAGACGCAGCAGCTCTCTGCACATGCACACTAGTGTAACTGAGATCACATACACTTCTCCCCTCCTCTTCCCTCCACTCAGACCGCAGTGTCTGGTGCTGACCGGTCCACCCAGCAGCCGCCCGGCTCTGGTGGACTTTGTCAGCTCTCTGACTAAAGGCCTCAGCCTCATGGTGTGTGCCAACGTGGTCACGGTGGGTTCAGCTTAACACACACGTGTGCACACACACACACACACGCACGTGCACATACACACACACACATGTGCACATATACGCACATGCGCACATACACACACACACACGTGCACATACACACACACACATGTGCACATATACGCACATGCGCAAATACACACACACACATGTGCACATACACACACACATACATACATACACGCACACATGTAGTACACGCGCACACACACACACACACACACGTGCAAATACACACACACATGTGCACATATACACACATGCATACATACATGCACACATGTAGCACACGCACACACACACACACACATATATATATATACATACAGTATATACAGCCACGGAAACAATTAAGAGGCCACCGCCCATTTACAAAAATATACAGTTGTATATATATATATATACTATAAATGTTAAAAAATATTACAAAAATAGAAAAATCTATAAATACATAAATACATATATTACTTTAAACAAATTGTATAAATACTAAACTGCAGTGGTCTCTAACAGTATTTAAAAGAGATGTATGTGTGCATGTGTGTGTATTTTATACATGCTCACATACATAATACACAACACACACACGCACAGCGGAGAAATGTGTTATAAAAGTTGTGTTAATAGCCAGTTAAATGTCTGCTCCTCTGTGCAACAGACTGAACCATCTCCAACTGTGCTAGAGATGGCAGACAGCCAAGGTCATGTAGTCTGGCTGAACCGACGCAGTATCAAGTCCTTTTACCGAGGCGTGGTCTCTGTGGACCTACGAACCGGAGTTCGCATGCTACTGCAGGTTAGGCTTGGACCGCACCTGGCCGCTTCTTATTCATTCTCTCTTTAATTTAAGATACAGTCAGCAATTGTAAGCTAATACACAGTTTTTTTCCAAATTCAGCGAATATCTACTCACGGTTTGCTTGCTGTCCGTTCTGTGTGTGTGCGGAAAATAATAATAATTAGGTGTTTCTACACAGCCCTGGCTCTGTAAACATGAACATAAACGGTGTTGCAGACCGCACCACACCACACAACAACAATATCCTAGCCTTTGCCATGAGTTTCTTTGAGTTTCCATTGTGTTGAGCTTCTGAGGGAGCACCCTATGGCATTTTGTGTTTTGAAAGAGTTCAAATATCAACAAGCTTTCCCCAGAATTACTGACTATACCTTTAATTATATAAAGCACAGTTTCACCTTGAATGAAGCGAAGCGACTTTCTTTCTTTCTTTCTTTCTTTCTTTCTTTCTTTCTTTTTCTTTCCTTCCTCTCTTCTCCACCAGGGGTCAGGTTTGGGTCGTATCAGGCCTAACGTAGTCCTGATGGGCTTCAAGAACAACTGGCACATGGACACACTTCAGTCGGCACATGACTACATTGGAATGCTACAGTAAGAATTACCTTGTGTGCAATTACCCAGAGTGCCCGCAGCAGACATGTTCTCCCTTCCCTAAAGATTTCCACATTTTATAACCGGGGAAATCTTTGTGTGTTCATTTCTTATTTGGTTATGCGTGTGTGTGTGTGTGTGTGCGTGTTGTGTGCGTGTGTGTTTGTGTGCGCGCGTGTTTGTGTGCGCGCGTGTGTGCGCGTGTGTGCGCGTGTGTGCGCGTGCGTGCGTTTCAGTGATGCATTTGACCTCCAGTATGGCGTCTGCCTGCTACGGACAAAGGAGGGACTAGATGTCTCTCGTCTCTCTCAGGTTTATGGTGAGACCCTCCTCTCACGTATGTCCCGGTGTGCATCAACAAAACTCCTGCTGTGTGCAGACTGAGCCTATATCAGACATGGATTTATTACATACACAAGTCAGAAGAACACACAGTTGAATTAAAACAAATTGTTATGATTGTCTTGTGTTTATATTTACGGTCATTAATAATAAATAGTGGGTAACCAGCTCATTTATGATGATAACGACGTGTAACGTGCCCTCATTTATAGCTTAGATATCGACAATAATATCACTCTGCTGATGTTTTTGGTTAAAATAGATGAATGGGCCGTCATAAAACATTATAAATCTCTTGTTGGAAAACAGAAACAATAAGCTACAGGTGTCTTCAACCTGCTGTCATTAGCGATCTGTTAACACATTGGTACGTTTCTCATCAGTTCAGCTATCAGTGAGGTGGAGCGATGCATCACTGAATTAGAAACACATTTGAATACAGTCTGAAAATAATGTAACTCATCATTTAAATCACATTTCCAGAAAACCCAACTTTTGATGCAGGAAGTGAGAGCATAACCTCTATATCAACCTCTGCCACTGGCCAAACCCCTTGTATGAGCAAGCAAACACACACACACAAGCACACACACGCACACACACACAATCTCCAGTATTAAAGCACCCTTTACAATCTATAAAAAGTGTAACCTAGAATAATCATGAATAATGAATTGATGATCAGATTTATTAGGTCATTGTCTGTTACATGTTCACAGCTGAGCTTGTCACCGTGGCAACAGAGCCTCAGCCCATCACAGAGTTTCAGGGTAAACAGGGAAAGAAGACCATTGATGTTTACTGGCTCTCTGATGATGGAGGTCTGTCTGTCACTCATTCACATATCTTCCTAATTACACACATTGTTGTATGTAAAGAACTCAATCACTGGCTGCTTGTGTGTGTGTGCGTGTGTGGTTGTGTGTGTTTGTTTGTGTGTGCGCGCGTGTGTCTTGTGCATGTTCGTGCATACCTGTGTGTGCGTGCATGTGCATGTGCTTGTGTGAGTGTGTGTGCACGTGTGTGTGTGTGTGTGTGTGTGTGTGTGTGTGTGTGTGTGTGTGCACACCAGGTCTGACACTACTGCTGCCCTACCTGCTGACCAGGAGGAAACGCTGGGGAAGGTGTAAGGTCCGAGTGTTTGTGGGAGGAGACGTCAGCCAATCAGAGCAGCAGAGACAGGAGTGAGCACCTCCCCAGTCTGTCTGTCTGTCTGTCTGTCTCTATACTGGGTACTATTGCTACTATTTGGGCACAGCCCATGTGTTAGTTTGATCTCCCCATCTGTGAATGATTTTCCGTCTCTAAAGGCAGTGAAAGTGTGTATAAGGTTTTACTGAAGGTGAATATTCTGTGATGTACTTAATGGTCCTATTGTCATACCAGGGTGTTGGAGCTCATCAGTAAGTTTCGTCTTGGTTTCCACGATGTCATCATTGTTCCGGAAATCTATGGGAAACCCAAGCCTGAGCAGTAAGCTTCTACTTCCACATCCACAAAGCATAAAAATGGGGCGAGGAGAAGATTTAACACCACTGTAGAACAAATGCATATTTTGTGTGTACCTTGTGCTGCTCTCCAGTGTTGAACGCTTCGAGAAGCTGGTGGGCCCCTTCAGGCTGACGAAGAACCTGAAAGAGGATGGCTGTGATCCTGGGACACAGAGTGATCAGGATCAGTCACTACTTATCACTGACCAAGAAATGGAGCGGAACTGGGCCAAGGTCAGCGCAAATGCATAGAAATGCGCACGCACACACACACACACGCACTCACGCGTTTCGGGCGCACATGCACACACAAGTACACGTTTACATACATGCACACACACACACACACACGTTTATACACGGGCGTGCACGCAAACGTGTTCAACAACATGTCTAGTAAGTCTGCTTAAACCTTTAAAATCTTGATGTGTATTTTATGTCAATCAGTCCCTGCGTCAGATCCGTTTGAATGAGGTTCTGCAGGACTACTCCAGAGATGCGGCCCTGATTGTTATGTGAGTGTGACAATTCCAAAATGCAGAAAGTAACAATCGTAATGATGACACTGGCCTTCTATAGCATTACATGTCTCTCTATGCTTTAAATAGATGTTTATCTGTTATAGAACCACCGTCAACAAGTGATATTTCCTGCACAACCCTCTATTATTTTGTATGATTTTCGGTATTTGCTATACCTGCCTCTTTATTTTTGTGTTGAGTCTGTCAATAAAAATATTGTTCTGCCTTGTGTACCCTAACAGAACCATGCCCGTCGGAAGGAGAGGCGTGTGTCCTACTACCCTCTATCTGGCTTGGCTGGACTTCCTGTCACATGACCTAAGACCTCCAGTCTTATTGGTCAGAGGAAACCAGGAAAATGTTCTGACATTCTACTGCCAGTGACCTGTGTCACTAAAATCTATTTACTGTAAAATGTCACACGGGTTAGGTATTTCCATATGTAGTGTAAACATTATACCCAAAGTAGTGTTTTGGCCTCCAATTGCCATAAAATACCTAATTTAAGAAGAACAACTTTAGGGCAGTATTCTATAGTGTTGTGTTTGCCTTTACTGGTACTCAGCTGGTTGAAGGACAAATTCACACATGCACACACACACACACACACACACACACACACACACACACACACACACACACACAATCTCTCTCTCTCTCTCTCTCTCTCTCTCTCTCTCTCTCTAATGGAGTCCTGCTTGCAATATTTGCCTACCAGCCAGCAGATATTACACAATACACACTTTTTATATAGAAATAGTATAAAGAACTTCAGATAAAGTACTCACTTTTTGACAACAAATCAACATGCTAATATACCCATATCAGAAATTCATGTATTTTAGGAACAATATTAGTTAGTAAATGTTTGATGTTTCCCTTTGTTTCTGCCGTAATATATTTTAATAAAAAAACACCTCCCGAATCCCCACTGTATGTAAACCTTTTACACACACACACACACACAATGACAAATCTACTATTCTGATTATTCTAACTGTTAATTGTATCAAACATATTCAGTATTGTCTTTGCTTTCATTAATTTTGTCTGATCATAATAAAAATGTGACTATTTAATATGCCGCTATTATGTCCCAGGTTGATGAAGACAAAATATACATTGTCAGTATGTTTAGGCTATTATCATAATTCCTATGATAACAACTCAATCACCATCGGTGTATGCATAAGGCAAGTCATCAGCACATCCTGTTCTGATGTAATCATAGAACGTTGGGTGCGTTCAGTGGACTGAACGTTCTGAACGTTCAATTTACTTTTTCACTGAACGACCCGTTTCCTCTAAAACGTTCATAACATTATTGAACTACTTTCATAGCCGTTTTATTCGTTTTAATGGGCGTGGCGAGTGTTGCTGCTAAAATCGAATAGGTTGACACAGCCATTAGGAATACATAACCTTAAATTGGATTTGGAACAGTGGCTATGCACCGACAGAAGTAGTCATAGAGCCATGCTGGTTCTACCATCATCTTGTGCATCTGTACTGCTGAAAGATAACAATCTAAAGAAGTTAAACACAAACAATGGCTTTGTTGTTGTTAGCCATGTGAGCCTCCCTGTTTTGTAACCTGCTGTTCAGCGCACTGCCGTTCGCGTTCATTGAACTTGTAGCAAACGTCCCACCATCCTGAACGCAGGGTATATGTAACCTTAGGTTATGTAACCAACACGGATGTGCTGAAGCAGAGGCTGTGTTCAGGTTCGTATAACGCGAATGTACGTTCAATGGCAAAACGGCCCGTTAGCTACAGGATGAATTGGTCTGTGGGTTGGACAGCGTTCACCTGGCTGGTAATAATACAACAACCCTATGTGTTTGAGATTTGTTAACTCATATGTTCTTGTGATTCAGTCATACATGCACGAAATAGGACAGTCAGTATAAGACTACTTTGTCCCAACGGTCACAACATTTAAAATAATCGAGTAGTTTATTAGCAAACAAAAATGGTTTCACACAGGCTATATAAAACACTAGGATTATTCACATAGGCTACCCATCACAAACACAATACATGTTGATAATTTTAGTCTATAAAACACTACAAACGAAATATGGCTATGTAATGTTTATCTTTAAACACAATACGAAACACTTGCCATCACCACGCCTAAAAAACGGATTAAATGTATGTAAAAGGATATCAATAAAGAACGTGGTTTAAACGTTTTCAAGAAAAAGTTACTTGAACGTAACAAACGTTTGGTCTACTAAATGCACACAGACCCATATGCGCATGTGCCATGCAGAACGTTCCTCCCGAGCCTCCACGTCGGAGAAAGAAGTGATTTCAGCCAATCAGGAGAAGCCACCGTGTGTTTGGAAACAACATTCCTCTGGGTAAAGTCGGTGTCAGAGACTGTTGTTCACAATCTCCTCCTTTCGCTTACCCTTGTGTCGCATATTTGGTTTCTTAGTTTGCAAGTACTTTAACGACAGCTGCATGTATGTTCTAATTACTATAGTGGCGTGTAAATTATTCTGAGGTCAACGTCAAACATATAAAACATGGATCCGGGTGGACAAAAGGCGATCACGCTGGTGGTAAAAACACCAAATAAGAACTACGCCGATCAAATCGTCGATGGGGTCGATATTAATTGGACTATCAAGGATTTAAAAGTTCATTTAAATGATGTTTACCCTACCAACCCGGTGAGTTTTAATGATAGAACTATCTAGCGAGTGTTTATGTAGGCTGCGGCTACCGTAACCTACTTTATGTAGCCTAACCCAAGTTAAACTACAGTAAAAGGAGTGCCAAGCCAACTCAGATGTCTGGTGACAGCTTCTAGACATGCTTCTCTACTCGCACTCAGATCCTGTTTTCTTTCAAACGAAATTATACAGAATTCTAGAAGACAACATTCACTACTTGTTGATACTTGTTATACTTGATAATTGTATACACATTTTGTATACAATTTCAAAGGATTTCATTATTTGCTCATTTGCCTCCTGGGGTATATTTGCCCCTGGTTAGGAATCAGTTGTATAAAGTGCCATTCCATTTATTTAGATTGTGTGCTCTGTTCTTGTGTGATATTCGTGTTATGATCAATTTCCTTTAACGCTCAATCTTGATTACCTTTTTTCAGGCGGTGAGTGACCAACGGTTGATATATGCTGGTAAACTGCTTCCTGACCATCTGCACATTAGGGACATATTTAGACAAGTATGTATACTACACACCCACACGCTCTAATGTGCATGTCCTTAAGGAACCTTTTTCTGATCCTGTAGCTGTGTGAGCCAAATTGGATATTCGGGTCTACAATGCGCAGAATTGGATTCCCATGCAACCGTAGTCTACGAGATGAACCTGTTTGGTGTGATTTTTCATAGGTTTCCTTTACAAGTTTGCCCGCAACTCCCCACAGAGGTGAATGTTACTGAAGTGAGGGCAGCAGTACTTTTCAGTCTGGGTCAGAACTTAATAGACTTGTATGGCATGATATAAGCACATCATCTGTTGTCTTGATGCGAGAGTTCACCTGAAACGCACACAAAGTGTTACCGGTTGTGTCCGGTTAGGTATTTTTCCAGCCCCTTCTATGTAATAGAATAGAATATCTTTATTGTCATTGTTCTCAATACAACGAATTTAAGTGCAAACCATGATCAGTGCCAGAGAGGATAATAAAAAATAAAAAAAAAATATATATATATATCTCAATAGCATAAATAAATACGTTTCAAAAAACACATAAAAACCCACTTAGACATTCATTCAATGGTACAACACATTCCCTTATATAAAATAACTAACTAGTTTAGTAATAGCCCAATATGCAAACACATCGTTATAAAGTAGATTTTTAACCAGAATCAACTGTTGTGTTTGGCTTGGGGGCGGGGGGAGCAGGTCACAATTTCTATTGTCCTTTTACTACCCTTGGAAATTAAGGAATCTTTCCAATTACATGTTGTCCGGTTATTTCTTATTTGACTCATGAATGCAGTCTAAATTTATGTTCTCTAATGCTGATAGTTCTGTGTGTTGGTATACTGTGTGTCTGAAAGCTTTGTGTGTGTGTGTTGCTGTATGTCTGTCCTCTAATGCTGAAAGCTCTGTGTGTGTGAGTGTGTGTGTGTGTGTTGCTATACTGTATGTTTGTCCTCTAAAACTGAAAGCTGTGTGTGTTGCTATATGTTGCTATGTGTCCTCTAAAACTGAAAGCTGTGTGTGTTCAGCCACGTCGTCGTTTTTAATCAGCTATTTGTCCCTGCTGCCCTAGACGGACTGCGTTCCCACGCTGCACCTAGTGTGCACCTTCAGGACCCCAGCTGCCTGCCCACTGGGAGCTAAACCAGAGGTAAGTGTACGTGCGTGCGCGTATGCGTGTGTGTATGTGTGTGCGCTTATGTACACATATCTGTGTCACTGTCAGCCAAGATCTGTTGTTTTACATAGATCTGTAAAGTTTTTTTATTATTTTTTACAAACTTTAGAGTCTAGACACTCAGCTCTCTGAGAAGAAATCACTTGCCAGGAATACGTTAAATTACAGTATGTGACATAAATACAACATTCTATAACAACACTGCACATGCATGAGTGCAAGTTGGAATTAGACTCGAATAAAGAGCTTCATGATTTGACTGGCCAGCTATAGGGGCGTCATATTGAGAGGAGGGACAGCTTCTGTGTTGCGTATGGCCTTCAGACTGAAAGATGAGATACGCTGTGAAATCTCTTCTTTTTTTTTTTGTGTGAGATATGCCTAGCGTTTGTACTCTTACTTCACTCTCTACATCACCTACTGTTTTTCAGGCATTCAACAATAGCCTACCAAATGCTAAAACACCCAGTCAGTTATATATATATAGCCAGGTAACTCAGTTAGGCAAACTGTTGTTTTCACTTTAAAGTTACAAGGCTGTGTTTGTTCTCTGTTCAAGGAGCTTATTTTCATGGTTTATGTGCTGGTTTGACATGCAGTCTGGTTGGTCTCACTGCTCTAATATGGCAACAAACGACGCTCGAACAAGCCAATCGGAATGTGACGCGCAAGCTCTCATTCATTATTTTACATTTCAGTACTGAGTTTAAGGCTGTGAATGTTAGGAAGAGGGTTGCTCTTGCTGGAGTTGTTTACATTGAAAATAGTTGGTAGCTGCTATATTAATGTTTAAAAGATAATTTGTATAAAAACAAGGCAAAGCCAACAGGTTTGTCGAGGAAATGTGTTCTAATTATAGTAGAGCACATTTTACTATGAGAGAAGCACCTGTTTTCTCAGAACTTTGCATCTCTCAGACCATATCGGTGAAGAATGTACAGCTCTTGACTCAAAGTATCACATCGCCTTTTTCAGACTAACCAGCTTCTCACTTCCTCATATAACTGGCCACGCTACCAGGCCCATTAAACAAGTGATGCAGTGTAATATTAAGCTAGCGAGACAGAGTTGGGCCCCACCTATATCCTATCACTCTCAATAACCTTTTTTCTTGTATAGTTGTTTTGTGTGTGTGTGTGTGTGTGTGTGTGTATGCGTGCGTGCGTGCGCGCTGGGTACTGACATTATCTTTTGTGTTTATGTACAGTATTTAATCATTGTATTTAGGCCTGTCACGATAACTATTTTTTGTTAGATAAAATTGCGATAAACGAGATTATTGTCAGAATCATGTGAACAATGTTGTTCCGCAATTGTCATGTGACATCAGTTGTTCATTATGATTGGTTAAACCAATTTCATTGCTTGGCTAAATATTAATAATAAACCTTGAAACAAAAAACAAATGCCACATTTTTGTATTTATTCTTCCAAACGTAGTTGGCTGGAATTATGCAGTCGTCGTGGAAAAAAATTATTTAAACCTCAAGGAACACTTCTTTCCCCTGTCGGTGTGTGCGTGTGTGTGTGTGTGTGTGTGCGTGCGCGCGCGCAGTGCTACCTCCGATCAGGCAGTCGAGAGCACAGAAGCAGCACAACATGGCTACTTTCTATTGTCAGGCAATATTATTGACGTCTGACAAATGAGGTCATGTCCACATAATGCACGATTAGTCGATAACGTAATAATCGTAACAGGCCCAACTGTATTGATTGGTTGGTATTGTCTACTTGTAAAGATTGTGATGAATATGATAATCAATACTTATAAGGAATCCTCCCCCCTCCCCCATCAACTGTCAATTCTTTACTTTGCACTCAGTGACTCAAATATTCAGACCACCGTACCTGGACATAATACTTTATACCACCTGTATCCTGTCTGTCTTCCTCAGGTGATGGAGGAGGAGCAGCCTCCTCTGCCAGGCACGTCTGCCCACGCGAACACCGCGTCCGGCCCCGGCTCCAGCCCTAGTCCAGCCTCTGCTCCGGCCAGTCCCAGCACGGCTCCCGTGCTCTTGGCAGCCCCGTCAACGGAGCTGAGGCGACGGCATGCGGGCCCCGTTCCTCCCGCCCAATCCCCCGATCCAGGAGCATCTGCCTCGTGGCCTGGCACCGCGATGTAAGTCAAAATGATTGTGTGCAAAAAAAACTCACTGCTGTTTGTGAGTGATTAAGAATAACAGTAATAACAATTTAAGTCAAAATGGCAGAATTCTTTGTGTAGAATTACCAGACAATAATTAAATATACATGTATATCGCAATATAAAATTTTAATTAAATTAGATTTTTAAACTTATTTCCAGTATTTCGATAAGAAACTATAAAGGAAATGTGAAGTTCTAGGTGTAGCCGCTACTGTTGTCTAGAATAGGGACATTTTCCAGTGCATTTGAGCTGAGAGTGTTGCATCTTTCATGTTAGCGTTCAAGAGTTGCATGTTAAGAGTTCACCATCTCCGTTGTCTCTCACCGCTGTGTTTATGTTCCAGGCCTGGTGCAGCACAGATGGCCCAGCCATCTTTCCCCACCTACTCTCTCTACAGCCCACAACATCTTCTGTGGCTCCAGCACGCCTATGCCAGGCAGTACTACATGCAATAGTGAGTGTTCGGTCACACACCCAGCTTACTCGTTTCGTTTGCATTGGCAATTTGATGGATGAGAACGTACTGTGTTATCAATGAGCGACCGTGGCTCTAAGCTCCCGATACACATCTCCGTCTAGGCCCATGATAGTGTTGTTGCATTATTATTCCGCTAATGTTGAGCTAACATCTTTTGGCCTTTCCTTGGCCTGTGTTTGAAAGCGAACGTGTGCTTTTTTGGTCACCATTAGCCAGGCAGCGTTGGTGGCGGCTAGCACCGCCTCACCAGGGACGGCCGCCGCAATCGTCGGCCCCTACCCACCGGTCCCAGTCCACCAGGCACCTGTGCCGGCCGCCCTGCATAACCCGAACCCCATCGACAACCTGCCGGCCGATCAGATCCCAGCGCAGGACGCTGCGTTCATCAACGCTGGCGCAGCCAATCAGAACATGCGAATGAACGCGCAGGGCGGGGCTGTGATGGAGGACGAGGAGGAGATGGACCGCGATTGGCTGGACTGGATTTATTCTGCCGCACGATTGGGTGTTTTACTTATGATCGTGTATTTCAACTCCAGCCTGAGTCGATTTATCATGGTGATGAGCACACTGCTCCTAATGTACATGTAAGTATAGTCTAAACTATGACCTTTCTGTCATGCTACACTTTTTTACTGATGCCGGGTTACTTTACCAGGTAAAATGTATGGTCTTATTTGGGATCGGTCAGCCACACGGAGGCTGTCCTGCCTCTCTAACAGTGTTGCTATTGCATAAAACCACTGTGACTATAGACGGCACACACTCCACTCTTTGTCCACTCCATGTTTGTCTGTTTCTTGTGCTCGTGTATTCAGGGGAATACATGCAGGCGAGCTGGATGTGAATTGTATTGGTTTCTGTCGGTGCTACAGGGTTTAGTGTCTATGCTTGATTATGTGGGCATACAGTACAGCATATGGTCATGTGTGAGACCAGGAAACCAGAGGGATTACGTTAAATATACGGTATTTCCGGAAGGAATGTGTGGGTGGATGTGGAGCTGTAAATATTGCTTGAGTGTATATCGCCGTGACCATACACCAGCTGAAACTCGTGTTTGTTTTGTTTTGTTTAGACACACGGCTGGATGGTTTCCCTTTAGAAGGAGAGTGCAAGTCCAACGGAACCAGCAGAATCCCAACAGAAACCCAGACCCCATTCCTGTAAGAAATGTTCCTAGGATTCTATTGGTTACAGCTTATCTGAATTGACATCAATTGGACACAGCTGGGCCCTTCTATACTGTAAGGGAAATTAACCCTTAGAAATAGAATTAATAGAATTAGAAGTCGCTCCTAAAATGAGCCTGCAATGCACCCAATATTCACGGTCAAAGGAGTCAAATGGGGCCATATTTAACATGTTGGCAAAATTCAATAATATGTGTCCCCTGGAAAAAAAAAATTTGCATTTAGTTTCCTCTAAAAGGATTACTTGGTTATATGCTGTAAACGATGGCGAAAAGAAATGCACTAAAGACAATTTTTTTTTTTGTAAAAACGGCATAAATGAATATTTTATTGCCTTATTATAGGCCTTAACATTAACAGTTAAATGTCTCAAATACTTTGTGATATTATTCTAATTGTAGCTGAGAGGGTGCTGATATCATACACAAAACACAGAAATGGTTTTAGAAGCCATAAAATCAAAGTAGTGAGAAACGGCCAAAAGATCCTTATGGTTCAGAGGGTTAATGGACACTACTGTGGCTTTTCAGGCGGAAGAGGCTGTTGACCGAGAGGCAGAGCAACCGCCCAATGCAGAGGCGGAGCCCAACGCACCAGAACCAATGACAGCAGTCTTGGTGCCTGCGTACAGGGTGTCAGTTGTGTGGACGGCTTGGGCGTTCTTCAAAACATTCTTCTCCTCCCTAATCCCTGAAGTACCGCAGGTTATGGCCAACTGATCTGATGTCAGACTCTGAAGTCAATGGTTGGTTCATTATGCATAACGTTTGCTTTGCGTCATTAGGAGCTTTCAGCCATTCTGAAGTGTTTAGGTGTTTTGTAAACGATTTCGCTCTTCAATGTCTGGTCACGCCCTCTCCGCCTGGCTAGAGGATGGTATCTTGCTTGTGGACGCTGAGGTTCTGCTCTGCTTGTCTTCTTGTTCATCAGTGGACAATAGGCCAACGTTCACATCAACGAAAGAAGGCAATGGCATGTCCTCATCTCAGCCGTGATACTGTTGACGGTAGATAAGGGAAATTAAACCTGTAACTCATGGAACTGATAAATAACCCAACAGAGGTTTGGAATTGGCACCAGCCAGTCAATCGTTGGATGCCAGTACAATGTGGAAGTGTGTTATTTCTGTTGGCCAAACTACTAACATTCAACAATAAAATGGCTACTTTCCCTAAATTTAGAGCTTAATAAGTATTCAACCATGAAAATGCTGATGGAGGTAGATAGATATGCCTGGTTCATGAGCCTTGGACCTCGACCTTGCCCATTAGATTATCTTTCCTTCGGAAGGTTAAACTATACCTCTCATCTCTCTGTGCCTCTGGACTATAAATTACTTGTAGTCCCTAATGCTGTACTGTAAATATGTTGGTTAGAATGGTATGACAAGTTAGCCTTATATTGTCTTCCTGTTGGATTAAGGGAAGTGTGAATGTTTTTGACATTTGGTAAACTTTTCCCCAAATTAGTGTAGGCTAACTGATATCAGAGTATATGGAGAAATATGTGTAAATGTTTTATTAATTTAGTCAGATGTTTGCCGCATACAACTTTAAAGTGTGACACAAATTCTATTGAAAGCATCTTTTCATTTCTGTGAACTTTTTCAAATTACTTTAGAACATGTTTTCTGATTATGGTGAATTTTTTATTTGGGATATTTGACTAAACGTGTGACTGGGACCAAATACATTTTGAGTTCTTTCTGCCAAACTGATTATTTGTTTAGGTAAAACAATGAAAATATATTAATTTACAATATTATTGACTGTACACAAAGCACTTTAACACGTGTTTTATTAAAATGTAAGATGATAAATCCCTGCACTTCATGTGGAAATTCAAAACATTGCAACAAGCTTGAAATGTTTTCCCTTTGGTCTGAGGTGGTGGGACCAAATAATTTATGATCTCAGTTAAGTTTTAGATATTACTGTTTTGGTAACAGTTATGTATAGTAAGACCTGTTTGTATAAAGTATTTGATATAATTTGCTATATATATATATACTACCACAGCTAGGTCAGTAGCTTTCAGACAGACATTAATTGTCCGTACATTATAATATCTAAACATAATCTATGTTGACCAGCTTTTCAACAGCCATCCCTCCTTCACTTGAGCTATAGAGGCCTATTGGCTTTATAAGCCAAACAGGCTATTGCCGACAATTGTTTTGCTATTCTAAGCAACATCAGTGCTGTACTACCACAGCTCTTGTGTATTGGAAGTGTTGCTCAATGTGTTGCATGGCATGGCAGTAGATTTCTCTGTCTCTTTTCTCCTGAGCGTTGACGCCTATGTTATGTTTCCTTTGGGAATGACAATATACGCAAAGTCTAATATAACGTTTGAGAGGATTATTTTTTATACTTTTTGTCCTGTTGAAATGTTCCAGTGTGTGAGAGACATGCAAAAGTGGATGCAATAAATATACTTGAGTTTGATTGGTCTCTGCTGTATTTGTGTGGGTGGCTAGAACTGCATGTACTGTACCACTTCTTCAAACAGGGAAAGTACATGCAGAGTTGGTTTTCCCTGTGTTGACATGTTCACAAGGTTTCTGTGGGTCATGTGACTACACTGCACAACAGTGACTCTTAGTGTCCACCTTAAATAACTACAACCACAATAGTATGACTCATAAATTCTCACTTTTAAGTAATTGTCTTAGTCAATTTCTAATATTTCTAATTCACATTTAAAAACACAATGCTGACCAAAGTGCTATAGTGCTATATATTACTGTACAATGTAATTCAATTAACAGCAAATCGATACAGCGCGATACATGACATTTCAAACATGGAACAACCTGGACAATGTATTTTATTGCTCCTAAAATGAGACAATGACTTTAAAGAATAAAGATATGTTTTTAGACAAGACTTAAATGTCTTTGCAGGGGTTGTTGCTTGGGAGAGCAACAGGTCCCCACAGAAGCATTAGAATGCATACAGCAAAACTCGCATATTATTTTCAATATAAACTAATCCCAAATCGCTTTTATAAATAATACATATTCTATTCTAGCACTCTCACCTGTTGCCTACTGTAATCCCACATTACATTTTTTACTGTAAATTAGATGACCTGGCTTGGTGTGCAGCTGCACATCTCAATCTTAGATTGGAGTAGTTGGCAGGAAATATGTGTTTGCTGTAGATTGTTTCGCTCTCTAGAAGTCTATATTCACTCTCCTGCAGTAATAGCCCTCATTCATCTATATTGCAGGGTTGATTCACACACCTTTTCTTTCTCAGATAACTCTCGTATAACTTCTTTCTCAGTTAACAGACCTCCACCATGATGTGCCAAATGTTCTCTTCCATGATGTGCCTTTGCATCTAAAACAAATAAATACCCACACAAATATTGTATTTCCTTATCTCTTTCTATCTCTGTCTCTCTCTCACTAGGTCATTCATTAACATAAAGACTCTTGTGTTGGTAAACTAGACCATTCTTTTAAATGAATCCAACCCCAATTGTTTCTTTTCCCTAGAGCTATCTGTCTTTCATCAGACCCCTCTACCTCCAGTCCAAACTAAACCCTGACAGCGTTGCTGCTTTCAGGAGAACAGATCCATTCCCCCGGATCAGGTTCTAAAGGAACTACTATTGGGGAAACCAACGTTTTTTTAAAGACATCTGTGCCAGTAATGTGATAGTGTAAAAGGTCTTTGTTCTCGTTAAGTTGGACCTCCTGCTAGATGGAGTACATGCTCATATCCGTGGACTAGCTCCTGCGTGTTACTATCTAACCACCTGTGAACACTACATAATTTTTTTTAATACTGTAAATTATATTCCTGGACAAAAGGGGGCTTGTGTTCATCTGGTTGCCAGAGAGACTGCTGTACACGGTATGTATGAAGGACTACTGTGGATTCATACTTTGCACATGCAGTACACTTTGTGTACTATTTGCAGTGTTGTGTACCTTTTTCTGTGTATTTTTTATTGAAGTATGTAGCATTTTGCAGATTTTCTCTCACCTAGTTTTTCACTAGTTTATCAACTTGGAGAAAAAGTGAACAATATAAGCTTGTGGTTGTTTTTAATGTCTGCACACAGTGTAACACTAAACATTTTACCGGGTTGCCAACTGTTTACTGCTGTGTACCGGTATCAGACATTTTTTGGAAGAAGGGAAATGTCCCAATGTACATTGACAGTTTTCTTTCTATCGTCACATCAACTCACTTGATGATTGGCATTGTGATATTTAATTTGGAATTCTGTGCCTTTTTACATTGTAAAATGTTCATACTAACTGATATGATATTCTGTATGAGGGGGACAAAAAAGTAACAGTGAAGTTTATTGTGAAAATCATTCTTTGCTTGCCAGTTTACTTGGAGAGAGCCAGCAGATAGCATTCCTTGAATTATAGTCTATAGTCTAGAATGGATTTTTGGTCATCATGGAGCTCACACGACATAACACAGTCAGAGTCCACTGGTTAAAGACAGAGCCGTGGAAAGAACAGAGGTACGCCATCTTTGTTCATTCCAATGGACTGTTTTTTTCACAGCAATGGCAAATCCTGAACCCTCAAAATAGTTTCCTAAATATAAATACTAAATGTAGCCTATACATTTTATTTAAAATGTAAATTGGTGCATTCATAGACTACTAATTACCAAAAAATTAAGTAAGTTATCTGTATATAAATATTCAAACTGTCCACCAAGCACTTCCGGGAACTATTGTGCCAAAATTCTAGCCTCTCCATGAACCATATGACCGTTGACAATTTCGACTTCCGTTGGCGTAACTGTTATTTCCATGGCTCTGGGTGTTGGCATAACTCTGTTATTTCCATGGCTCTGGTTAAAGGCAGGGTCAGAGATTCTGAGAAAAGCGTTGATGTTTGAACTCAATCAAAACAATAACATCCCTCTCTTCAGTGCCACAGGGGGCTCCCTCAGAAGCTCTGCCCTGCACATTGGACATGTGCATTGCCAAGGCTAGAATAGCATTGTTTAGTGGTGCGGTCCGCACCACTAGTTTAGAAACACCAGATAATTATTTAATCACTTACACAGAATGGGCAGCTAGCTAGCTAGACTGTAAGAAGATATTAGTTGAATTTGACAAAAGAGTGTATCCGCTGACCTCACCTTTAACTTTCTACTCAAATGTAGAAGTCCTGCTCTCACAGCTTGTGGCATGGTCCCAATACTCGTGCTGCTGCTGTGCCTGTCTCGGTTTGGCACGTCCCATGGATGCCTGCCCGACCCTGCTTCGGCCTACCGATACACCGGCACTGTATGCAGGCTCACCTACCCTGCAGCAGTTGTCTGTAAGTTTCATTTAATAATATCTCCAGTTTCCAATGTCTCTTGTGACTGTGATATTTTTGTATTTCATATTTTGTCTTTAATCTTTTTAATCATTTAACCAGTATTTACGGTAACTAGGAAGTACTTATTGAGATTACAAATCTCCTTTTCAAGGGAGTCCTGGCCAAGACAGACAGCAACACAACAGTTACAGACAGAAAATACAAAAAGATACACAATTGCAAGATTACAACAGAAGACACTCTGACTCCAATTCTAACATTTTAGATGTAAAAGCATATTGCAAAATAAATGTGATATTTTCAAGCCTTTCTGTAAGATATTGCATGCCGAGGGTGCTGAATACAATACACAAAAACGCCATTTTCCCCATTTTTGTGCGGGCATTTGGTGCGTACAGCAAAAAAAAAGTTCTGAGAATGCAAGGAATATTGTCCAGTTCTTTTCTGCATGATATAAACAGATAAGTAGTGTGGGAGCAGACCAAACAATGTCTTATATAAAGGTGTGCCAATGACCAGTGTTGGGCAAGTTACTTAAGAATTATAATAAGTTACTAATTACTTATTAGTCCTTATAAAATTACTTTACTTATTATGGGGTATTAAAAGTAATTGGTTACCTTACTCGATGCATTACTATATTACTTTCACAATCACTACCCTACCTCGTCCCTTCAGAAACAAGACAACCTGTACAGCCAGCTCATTGTAGAATGTAATCCTCTTTATTGGAACAATAATGAACCTTAGAAGTCAACAATCAGCTAAAGTGGAAACATTGCAGCCTCTCAAACCAGATTATTGACAGGTTGGTTCAGTTAGCCTACCCTAAGTTTGCTAGGACCAGCAAAATAATAAAGGCACGTCTTCATAAGATGGAAGTCTCGAAAAGGTGGGGAGAAATCTCGTTGTTGTAATGCAGAAATGCAGAATTACTTGGATTAGTAATTGTAATATTACTACCTTTTTGGAAATAGTAATTTGTTACTACTAGTTACTGAAAAAAGTAATAATATTACTAACTTACTGCCCAACACTGCCAATGTGTGAGAGTATAGCTCACAGTGGTTAGTCAGAGCTTTACTGTTGGCCTTTAATAAGACAGCTGTGTACATCAATTATACACATTTGGAAAAATATATGTTGTTTGTGTTGTGTGTGTGCGTGTACTTTCATGTGCGTCCGTGCGTGTGTGTGTGTGTATGCGCGTGCGTATGTATTTTTGTTCAGTGAATGAAAAGACCACCAAAGTCATAGAAGCAGCCTTCCAGCATGCTAAGTACCCCAGTATGAAGGGAGAGAAGTCATTGCTTTTCATAGGCAGCGTCAAATATGGCCTGGACAAGTGAGTCTCACACACGCACACACACGCACGCACGCACGCATACACATACATATGCACACACACACACACACACACGTTACTAACATCCTATAACATACATGATATACAGTACAGTACACCAACCTCTGTATGTAATATACTGTATAAAACCCTTACTAACATCCTATAGCATACATTATGT